>JBAJNP010002163.1:0-51132 GCA_036877545.1 Yasuhikotakia modesta
TGGGTTCCTATCATAATGTCAGATGTTTATGTGTCTTTAGGTCCAGCAGACCTTGAGTATTCTGCAGCAGATAGCAACCGCGATGGGTCCGTCCCTCAAACTGCATGTCAAGAACCTGGGAATTCCTGTCATCACTGTTCTTGGAGACAGCAAAGTATGAAACGCACAAGTCTCAAGTCGTTTCTCTAGGGTCCTACAAGCTTGTTGATTACTTCATCCATGACTGCAGTGACTCATTTCTTATATGCATGAAATTTGACTCTGTTGTCTTCTCAGCCCAACGTCCGTGCTGCTGCCATGACGACATTGAAAGCATGGGTGGAGCAAACGGGAATGAAGGAGTGGCTTGAAGGAGAGGACCTGTCAGAGGAGCTGAAGAAGGAAAACCCCTTCCTCAGACAGGAGGTACGGCACATCTGATGGTCTCGCATTTGAATAGAACGTTCTTTGTTCTATTAAGCACAAAAGAACCCTAAGGGAGTCCTTAAGAACTTTGTCTTGCTGATGTTACCAGTGGCTAAAAAAAATAAGCCATAAAAATCACAGCCTACTTTGCAGATGTTGAAGTCACTTATATCTTCTTCTGTAGCTGCTGGGCTGGCTGGCTGAGAAACTGCCTGCCCTGCGCACGGTTCCCGCCGACCTCATGTTGTGTGTGCCACACCTGTACGCCTGCCTGGAGGACCGCAGCGGTGATGTGCGCAAGAAAGCTCAGGACGCCCTACCCACCTTCATGATGCACCTGGGCTACGAGAAGATGGTTAAAGCTACCAGTAAACTGAAGGCAAGTAAAAGATGAAGAACGATGGGGCTTAATGGTGAAAGATCTGGCCTGGAAACTGAAAGGTTCAAGGTTTTGTAAAGAACCATCTCGTATTGTAAAGAACAGATGGTTAATCTATCCAGAATACATTTGATGACATTATTGGCCAGGAGATGTGTAACTTCACCCTCTTGTTCTTCTGCAGCCGGCCTCAAAGGACCAGGTGGTGGGCATGCTGGAGAAGGCCAGGGCCGTGATGCCAGCCAAACCTGCAGCTCCTGCCAAAGCTGCAGCTTCTAAACCCGCCTCCAGTGCCCCTGCTGCCAAATCTGCCCCAGGTTTGTTCTCCCTCCCTTTAGATCATGTGACCCCACTGCCTGAAGCAGATGAAAGTTTAGAATGTGATTGGTTAATAGCCATGCAATTACAGCCATGATTGGTTGGTGGGTAGAGGAACATTCTCATTGGAAGAGGGAGGAGTGCATTTGATTGGACAAAGATCTGTGTAGTGCAGCATGACTCAATATTTTTAGTCTCTTCATGAAAGAGGCTGTAAATTTCTGTGGCTGTGCATCTGTGTAACCCTCAATTTAAATTAAGAATTTGAATAATTAAAATTCTGTATCTTTATTGTACAGCTCCAGCCAGGAACCAGACTCCCAATGAAGACTTCAGTGAACCAGAACCCAAACCAGACCCAAAGAAAGCGAAAGCATCAGGTCCTGCAGCTAAAAAGGTATGAAATACTCCAGAACTGCGCTTGCTTCATGAGGTCCGTGAGGCCTTTTATCTGACTGTTAAGCTCAAGCACTTATTTTTGCATCGACTAGAGAGAGAGTATGGAGCTCAAAGTAAAAGGAGATAATGCGAGTAAACTAAACAGACTCTCGAGAGGGTCACCAAGCAGCCAGCAGGTATACAAGCTCTTCACCTTGAGCACCGGTGGGGTTGGTGTGAGGTGATGTGGTTTTGTGTGGAAGCACTGCATGTAATGCTAGTTCACTAGTGTCTGTCTGTCACTTTTAAAGCACAGTTTCACGATACCAAATGAAAAATGCCAATGGCTATAAAATCTGAAACCAAAATAGTTCTTTCTAGTTAAAGTTTGTTGCATTACCCATTTGAAATGATTGCTTGGAGCCTTTAACCCAGAGTGAGTAGTCCTACTAAATTTCTGAATTGGTGTTAAAGAACAAAAAATACCTCATGAATATTAATTAGGTCATGTGACAGAACATACAAAAAAAGTTCAATGACAAGAGTTGACACTCATAATATTAATGAGAATCCTTTAAACCCAGATAACAAATGAACATTGTGGCTACTGTTGGAAGTTGTGGAACAAGCTTGGAGAAATGCTGGTACTTGCAGCTTTTCCAACAAGTCGTTGATCTAGGATACAGCTTTAAACTTTGTTCTCAACTCTTCAGGGTGTTGTGGGTAAGAAACCTCCAGTCAAGGCTGGTGCAAAGGATGAGGAGGATAAATCTGGACCCATCTTCACCCTCGTTCCCAACGGCAAAGAGCAGAGGATGAAGGAAGAGAAAGCTCTGAAGGTGAGTATCTCCCAGCCCTTGTAATACCAGTAACGCAACAGGAAATCGAACCCATTACCTTGGTGTTGCTAGAAGTGTACGTTAGCATTACATTCAAACATCAGCTAACATGTTAGTAGTGTAGTAGCATTATGCAGCTATTTGCCGTTTAGTTACGAGTTGTTAACTCTTCAGATTTTGAAGTGGAACTTCATAACTCCTCGAGACGAGTATGTGGAACAGCTGAAGACTCAGATGTCCACATGTCTCGCAAAGTGGCTGCAGGACGAGCTTTTCCACTTTGACTTTCAGCGTCACGTTAAGGCTATTGGAGCCATGATTGAGGTGAGTCCTCTCAGATTTGACGTGTTGCATGTTGTTTGCTACAACTGCGTTTGTTAGAAACGTGGATTAGCTTTGGCATATTGCATGGTGACGCTTGTGTGGGCAACTCGATTAGAGTTCAGCTCCAAGAAAGGACATCACTTCCTGTTATCTTTTAAAATACCCTCTGTTAAATTGCTATATGAATTGCTAGCTGTACATTTTTAAGTATTTGTTGTTATAATAGCTTTCATCATTACTTCCTCAGCACATGGAAGCAGAAAGCGAGGCTGTGATTGGCTGCCTGGACCTGGTGTTGAAGTGGTTCACCCTGCGGTTCTTTGACACCAACACCAGTGTGTTGATGAAAGCGTTGGAGTTTCTCAAGCTGCTCTTCAGCATGTTGAGCAGGAAGAACTACCAGCTGAATGACTACGAGGCCTCTTCTTTTATCCCCTACCTCATCCTCAAGGTGGGTCTTCAACCTCAACCTCACGGTCTTTGGAAAACCTTGAATTAACCACGTTTGTTTAAAAATGTGGCTCTGCATGCTTTTGTTTTTGCTCCTGGGCAGGTTGGGGAGTCCAAAGATGTGGTCCGTAAAGATGTTCGCGCTATTCTGGCGATGTTGTGTAAAGTTTACGCCGCCAGTAAAGTCTTTCCCTTCCTTATGGATGGGACTAAATCGAAGAACTCAAAGCAGAGATCCGGTATGATGCACCATGATTACAGCTATAATTTATCATGATTTATTTCCTAAGAACCAAATTCTGTTTGATTTGGTCTCATTCCTTGTCTTGCTCTTTCTTCAGAATGCCTCGAGGAGCTCGGGTGCCTGATTGAGAACTTCGGTATGAACGTGTGTCAGCCGACTCCAGCCAAGGCTCTTAAAGAAATCGCTGTGCACATTGGCGATCGTGATACTACAGTCCGCAATGCTGCACTCAATACGGTCGTGGCTGCCTACAACAGCTGCGGGGATCAAGTCTTCAAACTAATCGGCAATGTAAGACCAAGTCTGATTTCCAGCTAACAATTTTTAATAAAAACATTAGATATTATAGAGTTCTAGAGATGTTTAAAACTTTTAGTTTATTAACACCATTGCTTAGTTAAAGGGAAGTTATTTAAGCATTTTAATTCTGTAATGGTTTTAAACATTGTACCACCAACTAGACAATATAGTTTTTGAATATTTGTAGAACTTTAAAATGTTACTTAAGGAACATTTTTGAACTTTATCAGAATGTTGGCTAATATGATCAATTTTCTTTTAATGTTTCCTGTTAAGTTTGAATCAGTTTTAGCTTTATGCTAACATTTTGTGTGATAACTTGCAACTGGTCTCTGAATAAAGCAACGTCTGCTTCATCTAACAGTCATTTTTATCTCTCATCCAGCTGTCGGAGAAAGAAATGAGCATGCTGGAGGAGCGAATCAAACGCTCCGCTAAGAAGGCGCCTGCGGCTCCGGCCAAACAGGAGCGAACTCAGAAGGAACATCCCACCAATCCTAACGCCACCTTTCTCCGCAAGCCCGCCCAGGAGGAAGTTCCCAACAAACTCAAGTATGTTCCCCCGGTAGTTCTTACGAGAACCTTTTAAGACTTTACAATCATAAATATTCATTTAAAATCCAAGGGCAACCTGTGAATGTCAATCGTTCAATGTACTGTTGTATTTTTCTACATACACTGTGAAACTCATAGTCTTGTTTCTCATTCTATCCTCTTGTGCCATTGCATGTTGTTTCCAAATCCTAAGCTTTCTCTTTTCCTCTTCACGATTCTTTTCTCGCTGCCCTCCGTGGACAGAATAATGTATCGAACTTACAGGATGTAAGTACTGCCGAACCGCTGTAGGCACTGCTCACACGGCACCGGTCATCCTGACGCTCAACCAATTTAAAAAAAAAAAACTTTATTTAAATGTTGTGGAGGTGTAGCACATAGGTCTGGTTGGTTTGTTAGTGTATCTGGATTATAACTTGACTAGCAGTAATCCTTAAATATTACTTGCATATTGCCAGTTGTTTTAGCTGAAAATGTGTAATTTTGTTTTGCATTTTGTTGCCCTTGGGTCAGAATTTCTTTGTGGTAGTGTTGGAAAAAAAGCTACTTTTGTGTGTATAATATTTTCTAATGTTTCAAGCTTCATGATACCATGACAATGACTAGTTGGGGATTTGTGGAACTTGTATATGTTCAAATGTATTTAAAGCACTTTATAATCCAACACTACTGACGCGTCCTGTGTTTTTAACAGCCAAGCTCGGGCGCAGAATGCTCACCTGGAGCAGTCGGCTCCGTCTATCCCAAAAGAATTCCAGCTGGACCTGGATGTGCTGGAGAACAACCACACGTGTGCCAGCGACATACCGGACCTGGTGCAGCACACACTGGATGAGGTCCTGGAGCCGGTTCTGATTCCCGAGCGAAAGTAAGAATCAAACACAAAGGACCAACTGTAGCTCTGCTAATAACGTTTGAGTTTAAACAGTGAGATTTGTGTTCGCAGGATTCGTTCAGTTTCTCCTCATTTTGATGACATTCACAATAGCACAGCCTCCACTATCAACTTTGTCATCTCTCAAGTGGCCAGTGGGGACATTAACACCAGTATCCAGGCTTTAGCACAGGTAGGCGTTAGCTTCTACTGTCTTGACACTCAAACCCTCAGCGCTGTTAGGCTTACTAAAGCTATGCCTTATTGGACACAAGTGGGCTTTTATTTCAGCTCTGCAATCTTGTGAGCATGTTGCATAAACTGATCTCGGCCAATCAAATATTTGTTTTGTATATATTTAGCATGTTGGGATTTTGGGCCAATAAGATGTCACTGTGTGGGCTAGTATCACTCCTCATAGTTATTAAATGAGTAGCACAAGGTCCTCTTGCTAGGCATAACATTTATCGATATGAGCACCTACAGCTTGGAGGAAAGCTTAATCAATGTGTAATTTCCCATGATGCCTTTCTGCAGATTGATGAGGTGTTGAGGCAGGCAGATAAAGCAGAAGCGATGTCTGGACACATCGATCAGTTCCTCATCGCCACCTTCATGCAGCTGCGGCTCATTTACAACACGCACATGGCCGACGATCGCCTGGACAAGAAAGACATCTTCAAACTCTACAGCTGCATCATAGGCAACATGCTGTCTGTGAGTTCTTCTCAGATCTTCACTTTGTAGGAACATTTTTGTAGAACATCTCATTGTTACTGCCTAGCGGTTCAGACCCGATTGATTTCTGATTGAAACACATCTGGTATTGTATTGCTAGAAACAAATAGCTTTTGTATCGCTCTTCTAAAAAACGTTTGTGAATTAATATGCCTAGCGTGTCCGCAAGGCAAACAAAGGTCAACAGTGTTCAACGTGCTGAGTCATTGTGTGTCTGCGTTCAGCTGTTCTCGATGGAGAGTTTGGCACGAGAGGCCTCCATGGGTGTCCTGAAGGACCTGATGCACGGGCTCATCACGCTGATGTTGGACTCCAGAGTGGAGGACATCGAAGACGGACAGCAACTCATTCGATCCGTCAACCTGCTCGTGGTTCGAGTCCTGGAGAAATCAGATCAGACCAACATCCTAAGGTTAGCAGAGTCAATCCCATAGACCTTCTCCTGAAGTCTTCATTTTACAGATGGAGATGGTGTTCATCAACACTAGGTTGAAGATCATTTTGGTTTCTCTTCCAGTGCTTTGCTGGTGCTTCTGCAGGACAGTCTGACCAGCACTGCTGGTTCCCCCATGTTCTCCGAGCTTGTCATGAAGGTACATCCTCCTCTTTTCAAATGTATGATCCGTTTAAGAGATTTTGGAAATTTGAGAATTTTATGCACTGTTCAAATCTAGTCATCTTTATTGTAATTAGGGTTCATTTGTGCTTATGTTCTGTGTCTCGCAGTGTCTTTGGAGAATGATCCGATACCTGCCTCAGACCATCAACAGCATCAACCTGGATCGTATCCTGCTGGACGTGCACAACTTCATGAAGGTCTTCCCCAAAGAGAAGCTCAAACAGCTCAAGAGTGACGTTCCTCACCGGACTCTGAAGACATTGTTACACACTCTCTGCAGACTCACCGGCGCCAAGGTCATTGATCTCCCAAGTCGTCCGTGATGGTCTCCTTTTCCTTTCTGAAACTCATCTGTCAACTTCTGTGTCACAGATTTTGGATCACTTGTCCATGATCGAGAACCGTAATGAATCTGAGCTGGAGGCGCATCTGAGGAGGGTGGTCAAACATTCAGCAAACCTTTCTGGACTCAAGTCTGACAAGAGCACAGAGAAGGGAGCCCTCAGATCGGTATGGATGCATTTATCTAGTTCTAGGCTGAGTTGCATCTAGTAAATCTATATCTACAAAAGCAAAGGGGGCCTTCATCTGTTACTGTTTTCTAGGAGTTTTATTTATTTATTTTGGTAGCAGTTCCATTTTAATCAAAGTTTGTGTCTTCAATTGGAATAGGACGACAAACTGATCAAGGCCAAAGTGAGTGATATCCTGTCCGAGATCTTTAAGAAGATCGGCTCCAAGGAGAACACTAAAGAGGTGAGGCTACAAACGTCACCGTTCTCGCAACCGCTCCTGTTAATCAACCTGAACCTTAGTGAAGGGAAACATGTTCTTTTCTCAGGGTTTGACGGAGCTGTACGAGTACAAGCAGAAGTATTCCGACGCAGATCTTGAGCCCTTCTTGAAGAACACCTCGCAGTTCTTTCAGAGCTACGTGGAGCGAGGTCTTCGCATGATCGAGTCAGAGCGAGAGGGCAAGGGCAGAATTCAGACCTCCACAGGTGAGACAACAACCATCTTGAATTTCCACAAACATGTTTGTCAGTGTTTATTTTAAGGACGACAGTTGATGTTACCTCACTGAGGTGTTGGTTTATCTTTCAGTAATCCCTCAGCACAGCACAGAATCATATTTGCCGAGCTCCAGCTCAGTGTCCCTCAGCAGTAATGGAGACGATCTGAACGCTGCCGCCTACTACGAAAGACTCAAGATCTTGCGACAACGCCGTGGCTTGGAAAACTCAACGGTTTGTCTCTTAATAGAAGTTCTGACTAACCATCTATATACACGTTCTGTTCATCTCAACACAAGTGTGGTAGCTAACTTTAGGCTGACAACGCTTCTTTACCGTTTTGTACTACAAACTCATTTGTCCATTTTGATTTGCCGTAGCCCGAGGAAGAGCGTCCTCCTCTGAGCTCCCTGAGGCCATCGGTGGCCTCCTCCACAGACATGCTCCACAGCAAACTCTCCCAGCTGAAGGAGTCCCGCGAGCACTTCCAGCAGGAGCAGTCGCACTCCCGTAGCCCCACCCGTTCCTCATCCCCTGCCTCCAACCTCGATGACCTCAAAAAGAGGCTGGAGAGGATAAAGAGCAACCGCCAGTAGATCGAAGCTCCGCCTACGTTTTACGCTACCGCTCCAGTTAGTTGGCTAACTCCCATATTTCTAAGCTTACTCTCCTAAACTTCACCAATCCCATCGTTTTTCAGGGTAAACGCCTGCATAGGTTACGGTTATGCGAATAGGACAACAAAAATAACTTGAATCTGTCTACATTGTATAATAAGTAATCTAATTTTTCTGTATGTTAGTATTGTGCACAATTGTTTTTGTACATACAGTGGCTATCCACACCAGGCTTTTACGTCGATTAGGATTTTCTGTGTACAGTTTCTTTGTGCAGAATGCTGTAATATGTGTAACTGAAGCTGTTTGTTTTTTTTAATGGACATTTTAGAGAAGTCTGCATTTAAGATGTCACTTTCTGTCTTTCAATTTCTATCCGTTTGCCTTTTTTCCTGTTTTCTTTGTCTTTCCTCTGACTATCTTCAAACCATCTTTGACGCTTTCATGACTTTGAAGGTTTGTTTCTTTTAAGGAGCATGGCATGAAGTCCTGGATTATTTTATGTAAATAAAGTTTGCATTACTAAAGGCTGTTAATTCCGTTTTCTTTTAATAATATTCCCAACATTCCACGCTGTCGCAGAAGGTTGGTAACCGATGCATTTGTTTTGTATTATCCAAAATGGGATTTAGTGTTGAAGTGTTGCTATCATGTTTCAATGTATAATCCATAGTGAAAATGGCAATAAAGGTTTTTTTTTTTTTATAATTTAACAAACTATAATGTTGCAGCGTGTGGTGTTTTGCCTCATAAGAGATTGGATTGAGAGCAAACGAAACTGTAGGGTGAGATTTTTAGCAGCTTCTTTAACTAATACTGTGTTTTTGAGGACAACAGACTCCTTCAAAGGTTATTAATCTTTATTGTTGTCTCACAAATAACTGGCCAGTCTTGGATCTCTTTTTAGCTTTTCCTCCAGCGCCAGGAACTTCTGAGGTGCCTTTTCTTTGTGTCTACAAAACAACACAAGTTTATCACTTCAAGAGTTTTATAAACCATTTAATTGTATTTAATAGGTGCTTAACCCTAAAATCAAGCCATGCAAACTAACTCGAGCTAGAGGTGATTTTATCAATAGTTGCGCTATTGGGTTGAGCAGAAATCCGTACCGAGTTTGTCTCAGTTTGAGGATGTTGATCCTGAACAAAGCTTCAGAGCAGTAGGAGAGATAATCGTCTTCTTCCTCTTTGGTCATGGTGAGTTGGTTCTTCTGATACCACATCTGTTTCTTCTGCAGCTCTTCGGTCTCCTGAGAAAATGTTTGAGATGCTTTTAACTAAAGATGAAATAACGATGACCTTCAGAATATGCCTGAGAAATCAGATATTCAAATACGATCTCTGTAGCCTAGTCTACCACTTAAAAAGATGCATTGTGTGTTTTGTGTATGTAACAATGAATTCTTTAATTCATGCCTTTTCAAATCTGTTCTGTAGGAGTCTGGCTTTGTTAATGAGCTGCTGTTTAAACTCGGCCAGACAGTCGGCCTTCAGCTGTTGAGCGGTCTGGTGTGTGAGAGGTCCTGAGGTTCCCAGGCGGGCCAGGAATGGAGCCAAAATGTCCAGCTCCTTCTCTTTCTGCCGTTTGCTCTTTTCTTGGGCTGCACGTTCCTGAGGGACAAGCGGAGAATGGGAAGTGTTGAGATGTTGGAGGACATTGACGAAGAGACGTAAGCCATGATTTACCATCTCCTCCCTGTGGTGACGCGCCGTCTCGTTCCTCGTGGTGTTGTAAACGGATATCAGAAGTTCAGTATTGCTCTCCTCCTGTACTCTTGCAGAAAGGATGGCTTTGACCTTAAACATACATACCAAAGTCAATACAAATGCCAAGACAAACAAGTTTGCCAAATGATGATGATGCCAAAATACCTCTTTCTCTGATTCCCTAATTCTAAGGATTACATTTTCCTCTTCTCTCATTAGATCCACGAGCATTTCGTACAATTGCAAGGTCTTGTAGGGTTTTGCAGAAGGGTCCACCTGCAGGAAAAACAAAACAAGCCATTGTAACATTTGACCACTGTTTGAATTTTGGTGTCATTGGGGGATCTTAGTTTGATGTGACCAGAAACGTGAGGGTTTAACAAATAAACTTTGGCTGTTAACCAAAACAAACACCAGACCTGAAAGCCAGAAACCATGTCTGGACTAAAAGCTTGTGCCTTTTGCGAATCTGCCGCTTCTTTGGGTTTGATGAAATTGAGCCAGGATGGGATTATCCTATCGTCTTCCAGATGATAGGTCACCTGGATCTTGCCCTCTGACATCATAAAGATCCTTTTAGCCACTTCCTTACTGGTCGGCCGAGAGGGATCTCTGTGGAACATCTCCTCCACCTTCTGCTTGAGGATCCAAACAAAGTTTTATCAACCTATTTTTGGCCAACCTACATAACGGTGACGTTGGGATATTTACTGTAAGCAAGGTCACCAGATGCTACACTAGACGTAGCTTTGGTGTACTGATAGTTAATGTTATACCTCTAAGAAAATATTAAGCTAATCATTCAGTGTTTAAGTGGTTTAAAGGTGAAAGTTTGTTGGTTGAGGGAACATCACCTGTAGAGGTCGTTGTTTCAGAGCTTCTCCAGGCTGAGAAATAATGACCCCCTTTTCATAAACAACATGTCGATAATAAAGAAAGTCTGGCCGATGTTCAAAGGTTTCTGTCATTTCAGAGGGCTTCTCATTTCTGCTGGCTAGACCGTCGGTGCGAGTGTGACTGTAAAAGTCCATTTGACGCCCAGTTTCTGGGGCTGAGGTGACGTACCTGTTGACTAAACAAAGCAAAACTTTCATTATTTCAGGCCTTTTTCTAAATGCGTATTTTAACATTTCCTTATCATTTGTAAAGATGCAATTTGTACATTTAATAAAATAACTTGAATACTACTTTGCATTGCTTGTTACCGCAATGCCTTGGTGTTTTGAGGTGTTGCTATGATGTTCTGAGTGGTCTGTTGTCCATTGGTATGTGGTTGCTAGCTTGTTGTGGATAGTTGCTAGGTCATTATATGACAGTTACTTACAGTCTGGTCAAATAAGCGAAGCCAAGTCTTTGATATTGTGGTTTTATGATATGACAGGAGTTCTTAAGAAAAGTTAACTATTTAAATGCAAGTGTTTTAGTTACATTTCAGAGCATCGTGTCTTCCAGGTCTGAAATGTTCAGTCGTCACATTGCTTGTTATCTGCTGTTCTTTCTCTTCAAGAAGATCGTGTCGATGTTTAAACCACTCTTTAACAGCACTGGGTTGCGTGCCTTTAAAAAGCCAGTGATTCGTGAAAACAGTGAGTTGTTTTGATAAAGGTTATAAGGTTGCATTAATAAAGGCTATAGATTAAGGGTTTAGATCTAAATTGAAGATTTTCAAGGTATGATCTAATCTCAAAACAAAACACTTCTTACAATCAGAAAAGTTCTTACAATCAGTGTCACTGTAAGTGGTAAGTCTGGTCACTAGACCGTCGTTCAAAAGATAAGGTGCAAATTTTTCCAGTTTAGCTCTTTTGTATTGGATAACCTTCATGCCTCCTGGGTAACGCATTTCCATGTCTGTGAGAACACAGAAAACTCATTAGAAACATTAATTAGGAAATGGATGAAAAGCGTTTGAAAGCAAGTGCATCACCTTGTGGTGAAATTTCTATTTTAGCCACCCAAGATGGAGGCATCTCGAATACTTTTGACTCTTCCATGCCATCCTTCACAAGGAGAAAAATACAAGATTACTCCTGAGCTAACAGACACTGAGCAAAAATATGGATTAGAAATATCATAATTTTGATATGGTCTGCAAATTATTCATGAGGACAGTGTTAGTTAAAACATCTCATACTTCCTCCTCATCTTCTAGATCTTCTGGAAGGTTCTTTGGGTCAGGAATAATGGACAGCGATTGGCTGGTAGGGCCACATAACATATACTCCCATTTTGAAAGGTCACTCAAGTCAAAGGTCATTTCCTGAAGACACAAACAAACCATGAACTTTCCAGTGCTTGCAATCTGCATTACGAATATAGCAACGGAGATATACTGACCGCACAACCAAACTGGCAGTCCTGCATGTTAACCCAGTAGTTTTGATGGTTCCAAATGCTCTCAATGCCCAGGAAGTTTTCATTGGTGGTGGAGTAGCTTTTTCCAGTCAATGGATCAATGAAGAAGTTCTCAGGAACTTCTCGGTTCCCTGACAGCACTAGAACCCAGCTGTAAACCCTCAGGCCCAGAAGAGGGTCTGGTGGTGGACGTTCCTGCTCCTATTAAAGAGCAAAAAAAATTAATTTGGTTCTGAATCGTTTCTTACTGACTTCACTGCTCTGATGACCTCATCACTTCTCATCAATTCTGAGAAATGTGAGAAACGTCTCTGTTCTCAACACAAACCTTCTGAAGTTTCTCTTCTTCTTGCTGTTTCTTCAGAGCTTCTGCCTCAGCCTCTGCGTGTCGTTTCTCCTCCTGACGTCTCTCGAAGGCGCTCTGCAGGTCTCGCGGTGGTTTAACCGAGTATTTCTTCGTTTCCTGCTTTTGTTCTTCTTTGTTATCCTGAGCAGGGCGCACAAAAATCAAGTAAATTGAAGAAATTTATACTAAAATTAATGCATTTAAAGTTCACAAATATGAGTCTTTGTGTTTACTTTGATTTTAGGCAGCAGCAGGGGGCACTCCTGGCATGACTGATCAAGGAGACACATCTCTTTGGTGGCGTACCCGCTGACGCAGTAAGCGTTGTACCCCGCGCCCAGCAGCAGGCTGCACAGCAGGCAGGAGAAATCAAAACACGTGCCTCTCTGCGTCTGGACAACCCAGGTGGGAGACGACAGCTGCTTGGGCTGGACATGAGATACAAACATGTTGTCGAGTCGAAGATGTGAAAACAACGCTCATAAGTTACGTTTGGGCAAGTTTATTTACAATGACAAAATTCTCTATTTTAAATCATTTGAAGCGATCTCACAATTTCAAACGGTGGATCCAAGGTATCCAGAGACAGGAAATCAGATACAAAACTGGCGCATCCCTCCCAACCGTACAGCTCAGGGTAAGGCAGCAAAGTGCAACGCAGGGTGGTGCTGACAAATTTCTGTCGATGCAGCAAACTAAATGAGGCAAGAATCTGAAAACAGCACATTGTAGTAACGTTGGGTATTTGTTTTCTACGTACCTGAACTTCACACTCATTGATCGGACACAACAGCAGTGGCTTCCGATCAGGGTACAGAAGGGTGTACTGCTGCCGAAAGTTTCCAGCCATTGCTAGCATGAGTTTCTCCTGAGGCGAGTTCTCGGTGTACGAGGACAGACGTTTGGTAAGGTCCACTTGAGATCTTGGCTTTGCACTTAAGCAATAAAGATCAATAAATATTATGTATATCATATATGTTTGTACATATATCCTATATATATATGTGTGTGTGTGTGTGTGTACAATAATACAGTATTTAATATTACATTTATTTAGGAATATTACTGAAAAAAGAAATAATAAATATATTAATATTTATAAATTGATTAAATCAACTTCAAACTATATTCATTATTATATACATTGTTTTGAAACAATCCTAACATGTTTTTGACACACTAAGATTTAAGGCTATTTGATACAATATACATGTGTTTAAACATAAAGTAATTGTTTTTTTGACATTGTTAACCTCTCGAAGCACTAATGTTACCCTACACATCTGTTTACATTAAAGAGTTGGGGTTCCTGACTGGGGTCTGTAAGACCACCGTATGGTGCGTGACCTAACATACCACCATGTTTTTGACCAATGGTTGTGATTATTGTAAACATGCAGCGTGTTCGAGTCTAAGCAAATCCTATGTGTTGCTTTGACACGAGGGCACCACAGTTTAATGAACTTTAGTAACCTCACGTGTGTGTAGCGGGTGTTATCTGTATGTCAGGAAAACCGCCCTCTAGTGTCCGAACGCCTTCCACCTCTTCATCCAAACCCTTGTCCTCCTCTTCCTCTTCATCATCTGTCAGAAAGCTTTCCTCCACCTCTGCTAAAACCTCCATCTAAACCAAACAGCCACGAAGGAAAAGTTTTACAAACCACGAAACTTGTTGGGAAAACAGACGAGATCAAAAACATGAATTAGGTTTGCAAAGCATTTAACGACAACGTCAACAGATGAACTATGAACGACATTAACTCTATTAATATGAAATATATGAATGAAATGAAAACATCTATTTCCATTTGACTCTCATTTTATTTGTATTTTAGGTTTAAATTAAAACTTACATCTTAGTAACGCGAATCTCTTCCCGTTTCCCTTATTTTTCTACATCAAACTCAAACGCCGTTTATTACAGCGTGGAACCTGTTTACGTCGCGCTAGCTGGTTTCCATAACAACATTGCGACGCGATGACGTACCGGTGCGAGGGGCGGGGCTCCGGATGTCCTCCGCTATGAGACGCAAAAACATTAGTTTTACGTTATATTTACGTTTTCTCGTCTTAATGAATGAAAAAACAACCAACAGTCTCCGTTTCATCTTGAATAATAATATCATTGCTCTGATAACATCTTATAATCTCATTACATCATGTACAACAATGACAACAAACTGTTGATTATTTACTTTACAGCCGTTTGCGACCATTGTTAAAATATTAACTTTGCAACAGCTTTCTGTCCGTCTTTATTCTTCAAGACCCTTTGTTGTTTAATCTTTTTATTCACAAAATTAAACAATAAATAAATGCAATGCAATGATATCCTATATTTTACCGTTTTGACACTTTAATGTACGTTTTAATTGCATTATTATGGGTCGTGTTTTGCATTCAATGTGTTCTGGAAACTTGCAAAGGAAGTTCGTCGTGCAAGTTTGTTTGCATCTCTTGAATGTTATCGACGCATAAGAAAGTTTTTGGACGCGTGTTTCTACCGTCGCCTTCTGTCACTTATATTTATCCCTATGATTTAATTATAAATGACAGCATGGACACGAGCAATGACCTCACACTGTAAACACTGACCGCCCCCTTGCGATGCCCCGCTGCACATTAATAGATGAGGAGCGGTACGGAAGAGCCGGAGAACCGCACAGACAGAGACAGACAGACAGACATGGACTGTTTCAAATGCGTTGCTTTTATTTTGCTTGTACTTCACCAGACGTCTGGATTCTGGCTATTTAACGTTATCTTCCCACCGACAGCCAAACCACGCGTAGTA
The DNA here is from genome assembly GCA_036877545.1 of Yasuhikotakia modesta. Classification (NCBI taxonomy): domain Eukaryota; kingdom Metazoa; phylum Chordata; class Actinopteri; order Cypriniformes; family Botiidae; genus Yasuhikotakia; species Yasuhikotakia modesta. The sequence goes on from JBAJNP010002163.1 coordinate 15,255, forward strand.
TCTAACAGCACCCCGCCTCTTATTATAGGTAAGCGATCTTACATTTATAGTTATGCTTTATAAAGTCAAAACTTTCGGCTCGTGTTGTTCAGTGTGTTTTATACGCTTTGGTTTGGTAATAATGTCTTAAACATTTGCAGAGGAACTAAAAAATGCAAATTATTCAGGCAAGACAGCAAATGTCCTGAAATTGAACTCGTGCAATTTTTGTCTGACACACGAGATTTCAGCAGAAAAATCCATATTTTGCGCAAAGTGTGTTGCAATGTGCAAGTTTGGTTACAAAACATGTACCAGATAACAAAAACCGAAATTGTGCATTTTTGACCCCAGTACCTGGAAACTTGGGAAATCGCCTGGAGGCCAAAATAGACAAGCCCACGCTGGTGCACTGGATGTGTTACAAGAAAACTGAACACTGGTTTCCTCTATGGATTGATTTAAACATGTTCGTGCCCATTGGGATTGACTGCTGGATTGATAATATAAGGTAAGTTGTCTTATTTCAATCATTCAATATTCCTTGAAAATGAATTCAGTCATTCCTGTTTTGATACTTGGAATGCCGTCTGCTTGTTGTTTAAGCACATTCAGAAGTTACCCTCTGGTTTATTGACTGGTGTTTCCAAATCAGACTCGGCTAAGCTTGCAGTTTTGTTCTTTGTGTGGCTGCACGTCTATTTCAGGTCATTGAACTTTTGTCTGTTGTTTTCGAGTTCTGTCTGAAAATGACAGACCTTTTCACCGATCCTTCGAAAGTAACCAACATTCGACTGCTGCTAGTTTCGAATAACACTGTGCAGTACACAGTCAAATGAGGCTTATCAGAGGATATGTTATAAATGTTTTTAATGAAGTCCTTATTGATGTACTTTGCTTATCTTTTGTCGTAGAATTGTGTACAACAGGACAACACGCAAGACGTCTAATGCACCGGGTGTGGAGGTCAGGGTACCTGGATTTGGACAAACCCACCCCATTGAGTTTCTTGATTTAAATAAGCTAACAGGTGGGCTATTTTATCTATTTACTATTTTAAAATATTTTAACTATTTACATCATACCCCATTTTAAAATATTTTAACTATTTTAAAAATATTTTAACTATTTACATCATACCCCAAAATGTATATAGTGTTTTTATGTTATGGCATGTTATGTTTTTAAAGGTTACTTTCATACCATGGTTCAGCATTTGGTTAGCATTGGATACGTGCGAAATGCGACCGTCCGCGGAGCTCCGTATGACTGGAGAATCGCTCCAAGTAAGAGAACCACTAAAATCATTCTCCCATAACATAAATTACATACATTTATTATATATTTAAATTAAATTACATAAATCTTGGTCAATTATGGCAGTGCCCCAGCAACCACTTATATCACCCTAGCAACTGTGAAGCAATGCCCTAGCAACCACTCAGAACACCCTAGCAACTTTGTAGCAATGCCCTAGCAACCATCAAGTAAACTCAAGTACCCACACAGAACACTGTGCTTAATCCTTATAAAAGACCATAGAAGCTGCTTAGCAACACCCTGGCAACAATCAACCTTGTTGCAATACATTTTGGCCACTGGCATTTTGCACACAGAAATTAAAACTGCTTTAGTTCCATGTTTATTCACAGTCTTTATGCAACATTTATTTGTACATCACAGATGAACAGGAGGAGTATTTCTCACGTTTGAAGAACTTGGTGGAGGAGATGCGTGAAGAGTACAAGCAACCGGTCTATCTTCTGGGTCACAGCATGGGCAACAACTACATCCTGTACTTCCTCAACCAGCAGACCCAAGACTGGAAGGACCACAACATTAAGGGCTTCATCTCTCTGGGAGCACCATGGGGTGGCGCTGTAAAGCCTCTCAGAGTCTTAGCGTCAGGTAGTAGATGTGGAGGAAGCGTTAAAAACGAACTAGAGCTTTCAGAGAGTTTGTTTGTGCCACAGATTTATGAAGAACATCAATCACATCTAAATTGTTTAAATGTTCTATGTTAAAACAATCTATAAGTATAAACATGGACTCTTGGGTTTTTAGGTGAAAATGATGGCATACCCTTCGTGTCCAACATCAAGATTCGTGAGGAGCAACGGATGACCACCACAAACCCCTGGATGATCCCTTCTGAAGAAGCTTGGCCCAAAGACCACGTCTTCATCTCCACCCCTTTTTTCAACTACACCAACCAGGACTACCAAAGGTTCTTCAAAGACATCAACTTTGAGGACGGCTGGTACATGTGGGAAGATACCAAGAACCTCACAGCCGGTCTGCCTCCACCCGGAGTGGAGATCTTCTGCTTCTACGGAGTCGGGCTCCCCACACCCGTGACGTACGTGTATGACGATCAGTTTCCGAACGCAGATCCTGTAGATTTTATTTATGACGATGGTGATGACTCCGTCGACAGCCGCAGCATGAGTCTCTGTAAGCGATGGATAGGAAAACAGGAACAGGCTGTGCATGTGACCGAGTTTAAGGGAATGCCTCATCTGGACATGATCTATAATCACAAGGTCCTCACAGCGATCCAGAGAATTCTGCAGGGAAAATCCCCGGTGGATGGGAATGCCAGTGCTGAACAGCCACATTAAAACTCCTTGATTTGTGTGTGTGTGTGTTTGTGTGTGTGTGGTTTTCCTGATTGTAACAAAAAAATTGTATAGAATGCAGAAGTATGCAAAACTGTACTGATGTTATGTACAAAAGTGTCATCAAAATCAGTAGTTTTTAATATAATTTGTCTTATTTTCTTTGTTCTAGTTTTGTATTATACAGAATTTACCTAATGTATTTATTCTGTACATCAAACATTATGGGCACTACAGCGCTTAACATGTAAAGAAAGATGTTTTGTATATTCATTGAGTCAACATAACATAGAATTTACCATTGTAACCATATTTCCAATATAAATAGAATTTGCAGTTCACACTAATGTTTAGTATGTGATTTAATAAACGTGATGACAATAAATATAAACATTTATCCATAAAAGTGGTGCACATTTGTCCGTGCTAATAATACCCAGTTTTAAATATACAGATTTTGAACTATGAAACCTTTTAAACTAGTTCAAAGTGTGATAAATATCAGTGTTATGTGAGTTTTAGCTGATGCATACATTACATTAGTCTCATAAAGTTCACACAGAAACATATAGCCATTGAAAAACCTTCCTTGCTTTTTGTGACAATTGATCTTTAAACTTTTTTTGGTCAGTAAGTCTTTTAATAAGTAACTTTTCTTTAAAACGTTTTGATCTTTGAACATCATTCTTACACTGAGTGACACAGAACAATGGGGCAATATAATATAATATAATATAATATAATATAATATAATATAATATATACAGAGTTGACTTCTGTATACATTTATGTTGTCCTACTTTACTATTATTCTAAGATCTGTAAATAAGTAAAAACAAAGCATGGGTATGTGTGCCTAAACGTTTCTTTGGTGGTGTATGTAATGCAAAATATCATTTTTTTGTTTGTATTATTAAGTCTAAATTATTTTATAATAATAGCAACTCATCTATACCGGCGCTATCAAAGCGCGTCTCGCAGCTCCGCCCACCGGCTCGATGACATCTGCTATTGTTTAACGAGCCTGGTGGCTTTAAAAACACCTATCAGCCGATCGTCGCGCTGTCACGGTAGTTCAGGTCGTTTGTAAACTTCACGATGGACAGACAGAAGCACATGCATCCGTGACCAGCGAAGACGGGACGTGTGAGCCATTGAAAGAGATGCTTTCTTGCCATCGCTCGATCCTCGCGTTGCTCCAGCTGTGCTCGTTGTTCTCCATCACCGACGGCAGAAGTGTGAAGAAATGCTCGAACCGCCCGCCTGTGGTTCTCAGTGAGTGGATGTCGTTTCGTTTATTGTTATTTGTGTTGTAATTTCCTGTTGTTGGTTTGTTTTGACACACCGTTTCTTATTTTTCTTGTTGTTTTGAGACATGCTGTATACATGCGATTATACTTAATAACCGTGTATTATTATATATGTCGTATATAAACGCGTTAAAAACCCAGATCTGATGTGTATTTACCGTAATGGTCAGTTGTTAATGTTTTATAACACAATATAAGGCGTGTGATCAGACAGCCACAATGCATTTGTTTACTAAGTGAAATCGAAAGAACCGAAACATGGATATATATAAATCCATGCATGTGAATGTATGGGATGTATATAATGACAGCAATGCGTTATTTAAAGGCCGATCTGTTGCATTTTATGCCGTATTGGTGCGAGTCGGTTTGTTTTCGTGGTTTCTCATATGACCGCGTCATATGACATGATAAAAAAAAACCGTGAATATTATTTGTGACTCTTTGCGCAACCGCGTGTTGTGAGGTTGTTGTTACACATTAGACCATATTGTGACTTTGTCATCTTTCCGGTCCGTACAAATAAAACTCAATAGTTCATTTTTTTTGACGCCTGCAGTCCTTATTGAAATACTTCCTGTACATCTTACCATATTCATGCAATTACATGGTACATCAAAACTTCTCAAAAACATCATGTTGGATATCTGATATCTGTCATATAAAATATATGGTTAAACTAACAATACAGAGATATCTTAAAGAGATTGTCTTTTTTTTGTTTTGTTGAAACTGTATCTTAGGTACACTGCTTAGAAAAAAGCCAATATTTGCCAAATGTCAAATGATAGTAGGAGTAAGATTTTCTTTGCCATTAAATAAGATATGCCATAAGTTTGCTATTAAATATAAAAAAACTAGCTGTGCTGGTTGATGATAAAAACCAGCAAGGTTAGCAGAACTCTATATTTAGTGATATTGGGTGTTAAAATGGTTCAAACCAGAATAAACCGTCTCATAGATATGATAGGGCCGTTTAATCATTAGGTGGTAAGTAGATAATCTGCTTTGACTCGTGATAGTGTCAGATCATTTTAGTCAGAGTCATTCTTTAATCCTATCTAGTTGTTTGTGAAGATCTTAAGTGAGGCGTATTGAGCTTTCTGTGAAATCGCATGAATAATTGATTAATTACCCTTGTGTTATTCATTGTATGACTTTGGAAGGTGCTGGTATTTAATAAACAGCAATTCCATGTTGTTTTGTAGTTCCAGGAGACCTTGGGAATCAGCTGGAAGCAAAACTGGACAAGCCCAGTGTGGTGCACTACATCTGCTACAAGAAGACAGAAGATTACTTCACATTATGGCTGAACCTGGAGCTACTGGTGCCGGTAGCCATCGACTGCTGGATAGACAACATGAGGTATAAGGCAGCGACAGTTTTAGATCAATTCAATTAAACTGCAACGTTATAAAACTGATGTTTTGTGTTTACCAGGTTACTCTACAATAAGACCACTCACCTGACCGAAGCCCCCCCAGGTGTGGACGTCAGAGTTCCTGGGTTTGGCAAGACATTCAGTTTGGAATATTTGGATCCCAGTAAACGAAGTGTGGGTGAGTGCAATCGTCGCTTCATTGTGTGAACGAGTTAATTTCTACCTCCAATGCGTGACCAATGTCTTGTTTCTTTCAGGTATGTATTTCTTCACTATAGTGCAGTCGCTGGTGGAGTGGGGATACACAAGGGATGATGATGTACGCGGTGCCCCGTATGACTGGCGTAAGGCCCCAAGTGAGTGATGGAGTTATTGACTGAGTTTTTGTAGATGATAGTCAACACAACACAGAGTAGTGGTTGGAATACTCAATATTTCTCCTTATGTCTGAACTCATAGATGAGAACAAGGAGTACTTCCTGCAACTGCAGCAGATGATTGAGGAGATGGCCAACAAGGCTGGAGGTCCAGTGGTTCTGATCGCACACAGCATGGGGAACATGTACACCCTGTATTTCCTTAACCACCAACCTCAGGCTTGGAAGGACCGGTACATAAAGGCGTTTGTGTCTCTTGGGCCACCGTGGGCTGGAGTGGCCAAAACTCTGAGAGTTATGGCAACAGGTAAGGGTCCAATTATTTCTTGTGGACTGAAGGTTCTCAAAGATTTGGTTCTGGGTGCTGATTGGTAAATGCCATGGAGTCATAAAACCACGATTTGATCTTCTGAACATTGTGGTTACATCACAGGCGATAACAACCGCATTCCTGTCATCAGTCCCGTGAAGATACGAACCCAACAGCGCACGGCTGTCTCCACCGCTTGGCTCTTCCCCTACGCCCACACCTGGCCCTCAGACATGGTCCTGGTGTCCACCCCCAACACCACCTACACCGTCAAGGACTATCAGCGCTTCTTTAAAGACATTGACTATGAAGATGGCTGGGCCATGAGGGAAGACACCGAACCGCTGGTCAACGCTCTGGAGCCTCCTGGGGTTCCTGTCCACTGTCTGTACGGGACGGGCATCCCAACAGCTCAGGGCTACAATTACACCAATTTTCCAGACGGGGAGCCCACGGTCATCAACGCAGAAGGTGACGGGACGGTCAACCTAATAAGTGCGATACAGTGCAAGCGCTGGATTGGTCAACAGAAGTACCCGGTCCACATGCTGGAGCTGCCTGGGAATGAACACGTAAACATGCTGTTGAACATGACCACCGTTTCCTACATCAAGTCAGTTATCTTCTCACCTTGATGATGTTTGGTCCCCCTTAACTGTGAACTGATGGTTCTGGTTTGCCAAAGAGACAGGTCTCTGTTCTGCTTTTGGAGGCGGATGTGATGCATTTTAATGTGTCTATTTCTGATAATTGTTTTTCAGAGTTCCTCTATTGTGTAATTTAGAATTATCAGGATCAAGTTGTTGTTTACTGTTGGGTACAATCAGCATTTTATAGAAATTTAATATTATATAGATTTTAAAGCACATTTTAAAGAAATAATTGCCTGTTGTTGAAGCAAAATGGCAATGGCTTGACATTTTATGTTACCTAAATGTTTCAATGTTCTATTTTTGATCTTTGTTTTGCAATGGCCATAAATTCTTAATCTACAGATTTTAATTGTATCTTTTGCTTTTATAAATGCAATTTCCCAAAGATGTTTATATCTAAATTGTACTGACACTGCAGTATTTTTCCTAGTAACTGGCAATTGGCTTTTTTTCAGACTGTCTGCGTCTAGTATTGATTTATGTTTGTATCCTGGGCTCTTGAATGTATAATGTGTAACTGCTTGTCATCTCGTTGTTGCTCAGTTCATGTCTGCACAGCCTCTGTGACCACGGCTGAGTCCCTAGTTTTTTATTTGTATGTCTACTGACCTCTTAAAAATGGTGATTTTTGTGAAGCAAGGGATTTTTGCCTTAAACGTATTGAAATTATCGTAGTAATATTGGTGAACGCATTGGTTAACATTTTTTACAGCATTTCTTAATCCAAGTTACTGTTAATTTATAAATGTACTGTTGTACATAATGCATTGACTGCTATTGTTTACAATGTGAAATGTATTAGGATATGCAGAAATTACAGTAAACCAAGATTAATAAATGCTGTATTTGTTCAATTTTACTGTTGTTCAGTTCATTTACTGTATGTTAGTCAAGCACTGCCAATTGGGTTGTAGAATTTGTGCAGAAAAATTTAAAAAAAAAAAAAGAAAAAAACTGTTTCCATAATGCAACACTAATAATGAGAACTAACAAATAAAGAACTAGGGTTTTGTATTTCAGGATGTGGTGTTTATAGACACGCACTCACACTTTCACAGGTACAAACTCTAAATTCTGTACAACAAATCTGTCGTCAAACACATGGAACATCAGAAAACAAAGTTTTACTTTATTGCAAAAAATATTACATTCTGCATAAATATATGAAAGGTTTACAAATCTTTACAAGCAAAGCAACTGTCGAATGTTGTTGTCATTTCGAAATAAAGACGGTTTCACTGGAGGGGAAACAGAAAGACTTTATTTCCTGACTTGCAGCGCAGTTCCCTGCAGTGTAGCTGTATGTTAAATGGTCCGTCTTCTCGACCGTCAACGAAACCCTGTTAAAAGTACAGCAGGGGTTACTATAGTTCAGACACCAGTGCCATGACCTTTGCTTAAATCAATATTTGTCTCGTACTTGTTAAGTTTGTGTAGCAAATTAGAGCTTGTATTGATACCTGTAATTCTGATAAACATAATCTCTTCAGTTCCTCTGTGTGATCTCCCACACACCATGCAAGGCTCACATGGAAAGATGGATCCTATACAGAAAGAGAAAAGTGTGTTTGGTTTATCATTTTACGTGTTTGTTCAATTTGGGTCTTTGTTTGTAAAAGCAACTGTAGAGGTTTCATAGCTACACAGTCTTTGTTCCGAAATACATTTCATTTTGCAATTTAAAGCACTGACCTTATAAAAGGTGGTGAGGTTGAATTCATTCATGGTTCGATCCACTATTTTGATAAGCTGAAGGAACTGAGTTTTCCCTGTGGATATTTCCATACCAAGGAATGTCCTATACGAAACATTGACTGAGTTTTAAACAATTCATGATCAGTGAGAACAAAGAGGAGACAGTCATAATGAAATACCTCGTCTTTTCAGCGTTACAATACACCCTGAGTTTATCAGCAGAGCACAGAAACCTGGGAACACAGGTTTTTATCAGACACATAGGAAATCACACAGGCAAAATATATAACAGATCTTAATACGTCCCAACACACTTGGGAAACTGTGTCAGGCCGGTTCGGATGGACTGGATGAATGGCTGGATCCAGTGGTGTCGCAAGACCACCGTCTTTGAGACGCTGATGTGAAACTCCTCAGAGGGGGTCAGATGAACGCCATGAACGCCTGCAGCCACTATCATGTCATTGAGGAGCTCCAGAAATTCCTCACCTGGATCATCTATAGAGGGATCAAAGGTCAATCGGGAAAAAAATTACACTGCCTGTAACCAAATATAGTCCGACTTCATGCTTACATGGAAAATACACGTATGTAGCCCAGTTTCCCCGCTCGTGCTGGAAGGACCGCAGTCTTCCTCCGTGATCTTCGCTGTTATCGGTCCACAGTTCATCTGATTCTCTGAACATCTCTCTTACGGTCCCGGGCAGAGGCAGCTTGGCTTTTCTTTTGCGAGGTCCATCTTCATCACCACTGGTGCTATCGGTGCAGAAGAGTTTCTTGAAGAACCAAACAAAGACGATTTAATACAACACACGTGATCAAACGCACCAAACCTGGTTTCAGCGGCGGGTTTGGCTCTTTTCAGAGGATGCGAGGCGTCCTTAGACAGCCGCTCGGGCTCCCCATCATCGGAGCTGCTGCTGCTGTAACTGACGATCATGTTCAAATAGAAAAACCCTTAAAAAGGCTTAAAATAAACTATCATAAACTTTATTTTTAAAACCCACACTCTCGTTTCAGCGACAACATCGCCTATCGCGTGAAAACAAACGACGCTTGTTTTGATGTATTGCAATTATTCGCTGTATTTGTGACACTTTAAAAGCATTAATATAGTAACATTGTGCTTCTTCTTTAAAGCGTCCCAGTGCAACAAACGTTCATTCAAATGGTTCCGGTCGCTTTGCGTTCCTGCTCTATGCATTCATTTAACTTGCACGTCTGTACAACGAAGCTAATATGTGCAAAACAAAGACGTGCATCTCAACAAATGCACTAAAACGAGAATATATCGCTCATATGCGCGAATGCATATTCATCATTATTAAAGCTTGATGTTGGCTATTATCCCCTTTTAAACTTTACATGAAACCCACCCAAACGCTTTATGCCATCAAAAACACTCATCCCTTCCCATAACCGGTACCAGTCGTATATTAAAGGGCAACTGGAGGGGTTTTGAGTTTAAAAGGCACATAAAGATGCATTTGTGAATAAAATAAATGAAGTTCCGGTGTGTTCTGTAAGGATGCAGGTTGTTATACATGTTCCCGGGCGGCTGTCGAGGGTTTCGGTAGTCAGCGAACAGAGTCTGAAATAAACCACACAATGTACCGGACGAACGGCATGTGTTTATTTGCCTAAATGCAGTGCAAACGCCGAAAAAACGTGCGATTGTAGTTTTAACGGAGCGGGCGGAGCGATCCGGGCAGTCGTCGGTGTTTTCGTGTGTTTTGCAGGCGGTGCGGCCTACCAGACACCGCGGGTCGGAGCAACAATTTCGGCCTTTCCGGACGACCACAAACCAGTTTGTCCCTGAAAATAAACGTGAACGGAATCCGTTTCTTAAAAAAGGTAAATGTGTTTCTGATCGTAACGTGGAGAACGTGTGCGTTCACAAAAATAAAAGCTACTGTTAGCTAGCCTGCAAATAGCCTGTTAGCCATTTTGCAAACCCAGTTTGCTTGAAACCTAAACCGGCCTGTTTAATAAGATTTTGGGATCTTTGTTTGACATGCATAGTGGCTGGTACGTGTTTAAAATCTGGTGTTTTGCAGTATGGTGATGTGTGTATGTGTTTTATACATGTGCATTTTATACATGCACAATTTTACATGTATTCCTAAGGCAGACGCGTTTATCCATAGCGACTTACAGTAAATATAAGGCACTCATTGTTATTAGTGCTTGTGTTCCCTGGGATCGAACCCACAACGAGATGAGATGCTATTTTTCGATTAATACTTATACGATTTCTTGTGTTTCTAGGTTTTGTTAAACTATTTTTGCGTTGAAATAGTTTGCAGCCCTTTTGCACACGTAGGTGAAGATGGACACAATGTTACCCAAAGATTTATGTATTACATAATGCCCCTTTTTGTGATGCCCATAAGGTTTTGATATTATTTTCTCGTTTGCTAAAGCAATGACTGTTTATGTCAGATTAAAGCATACTATTTTGTCACCTCAAAGATCACAGAAAGGTTGCATGATGCTTTTTTTAATTGATACTATGTTTATTAGTTTGTCAGCTGCTCAGATGTCAGTGTGCATTGAGGGTTTGCTGTGAATTGGAGTGCATTGATACAGAGATGGAAATTAGAGGGTGTTCACACTTAAAAGGTTTGCATATCATTGTCATTTTTCATCAGTCTCACTTGTTCCTTGTGTTTTTCCTTGCAGGTTTTAATCAGAAGATTCAAGTCAAACTTCATTGTCCCACACAAAAGAACTTGGTGGATGCTCAAATCGTGACGGCCATTTGTTCTAGAAACAGAAAGGATTCCTGAAAGGACAATCAACGTTTTCTTCATCTGTGGTGTTGACAAGAGCTGCCAAAATAAGTTCGTCTCTGCCTCCCCACCTCTCCCACCGCGGGCAGTCCAACAATCCCTTCTCCCTGGATTCGCACGGCAAAAGGTCCAACTACGGCGCAAAGCTGAATCCCTACAGCAGAGCGCGGATGACGGAGGCATGGCAGCAGCACGCTGTTGCCCCGCCTCCGGTGGTGCACACCATACCTCCAGGGGCGGAGTCTCTGGGTTGCACCGTCTATGGCATTGTCCTCCAGCCAGACACGACGCTTCAACAACAACAACAACAGCAGCAGCAGCAGCAGCAACAACAACAACAACAACAACAGCAGCAGCAGCAGCAGCATCACAGTCAGCAACACAACCAGCAGCCGCATCCATCACAGGCGCAGCAGCCGTCCCTTCACGTGGGCAATGAGGGCGGGCACAAGTGTGGGGCATGCGGCCATGACATCTCCCATCTGGCCAATCCACATGAGCACCAGTGTATGGTAAACCAAGATCGATCTTTCCAGTGCACGCAGTGTCTTAAGATCTTCCACCAAGCAACGGACCTGCTGGAACACCAGTGCGTGCAGGTGGAGCAAAAGCCCTTTGTGTGTGGAGTCTGCAAGATGGGATTCTCCCTGCTGACTTCTCTGGCTCAACACCACAATGCCCACAACAGCAGTAACCCTATGAAGTGCTCCATATGTGAGAAAACCTACAGGCCCGGTTCCTCTGGGAATGCCACGCCCACTTCCTCCACTGGCAATGCAGGGCAGCCATCCAACGATGAAGCGTCGTCCAGCGGTAGCGCCGCCGTGGGAACGTCCGGCCAGCCGACGTTCGAACCTTCCCAACCCGACAGACCCTACAAGTGTTCTGTGTGTACCAAGGGCTTCCGTCACCTGTCCGAGCTGACCCGCCACGAGCGTGTCCACACCGGTGAGAAGCCTTTTAAATGTGAAACGTGTGATAAAAGCTTCAGCCAGTCCTCTCACCTAGCCCACCACCAGCGCACACACAGCTCGGAACGGCCGTTCAAGTGCGCCGTATGTGAGAAGAGCTTCAAGCACCGCTCTCACCTGGTGCGTCACATGTACGCCCACTCAGGCGAGCACCTGTTCAAGTGCAACCTCTGCGAGTTGCATTTCAAAGAGTCTTCCGAGCTGCTGCACCACCAGTGTCAGCCGCAGGGCGCTCGGCCGTTTCGGTGCGCCACGTGCGGTAAGGGCTTTAAGCGCCCGTCCGACCTGAGGCAGCACGAGCGCACCCACTCAGAGGAACGCCCGTTTCATTGCGAAGACTGCCAGATGAGCTTCAAGCAACAGTACGCCCTAGTGCGCCACCGCCGCACACACAAGGCCTCCGCCGACCGACCCTTTAAATGCAACTTGTGCGACAAGGGCTTCCTGCAGCCGTCCCACCTGTTGTACCACCAGCACGTTCACGGCATGGACAACCTCTTCAAGTGTGCCTCCTGCGGCAAAGGCTTCAGTCAGTCCGGCGAGCTTCTCCGTCACAAGTGTGGTGAGTCCTCCTCAACACCCACAAACCCAGACAAGCCCTACAAGTGTGACGTGTGCGGAAAGGCGTACAAAAAAGCCACCACGCTGCAGCGCCACCAAAATTCCCATTGCACCGAGAAGCCTCTCAAATGCTCCCTGTGTGACCGTCGCTTCCTGTCCTCCTCAGAGTTCGTCCAGCACCGGTGTGACCCGTCACGGGAGAAACCCTTGAAGTGTCCCGACTGCGAGAAGCGCTTCAAGTACTCCTCGGAGATGCAGCGACACAGACGTGTGCACACTGGTGAGAAGCCTTACAAGTGCACCAGCTGTGACAAGGGCTTCAAGCAAAGGGAACACCTAGCTAAGCATCAGAGTGTGCACGCTAGAGATGCCCAGTTTAAGTGCGTGTGGTGTGGGGAACGTTTTGCAGACCTGGGGGCTCTGCAGGAGCATACAGTTCAGCACACGGCTGAAGGTGGGGGCTACCCTGTGTCATCTCTCATTCAGTAATCTGTGCCCCATCCTAAAGGTATATCAAACTCTTTGCCCTGTCAAAATCTTACTGTAAATGGTTACAAGTCCCAATAACCTTCTTTTTTATTTCTACATGTATTTAACAAGTAGGTATACCCATGTTTATTTCTAGAAAGCATATTTTTAATTGTATTTGATTTGCTGGGGACACAAAGTTCAATTGTTTTGTTGGTTTATTTTAGATCTGGCTGAGAAAACAAGTAAATAACTTAACTAACCAAATAGCAGCGTTTCTCTAGTCCTTAAGGTCACTTGCAGAGATTTGGGACTTGTAAGTGGCTTTGGTTTATGTAACACACAATTTGATTTTACAATACCACCCTATCTATTCTATAGAATCTGGTATACTTTTTTCTTGTTTATGTTTATAGTACCTAATACAGTTGTGCCTCTTGTTTAAAGTTTATTTATACCTATAACCATCTATAAATAAGGAACTATATTCCAATTAGTAGTCTTGCTTTAATCTGTTACACTAGCAACATCACACAGTGTCAAAATCTGTTGTACATATAATCTGAGAACCATTGGCAGTCTACTGCATTTAATTTACCCCACAGCTAACAGCGGATGAAACGCACAGCAAAACCTTTCAGGGGGCATCATTGTGCTGTTGCGAACTTGTTTGTGAACATTTTGTGGCAACTAATGGTATGTATCAAAACTCAACGTACTGTACCTCCCCCCAAACGGGACAAATTGTCAACCAGCAAAAGTATAACGATCTCAGAAGGTCTCTACATTTCTCAGAGATTATACATAAATATATAGAATCTATATAGAAATGTTAACTTCACTTCTTGTATACAAACAATTCATATGACAACGAGAATCAGTACAACTGTCCTAAATGTGGCCTAATAACCTGAAAGGCTTCATGTATTACTGTATGTACATAGTTAGTATGTATGCAACCTGTTTGCCAGTCCTGTCATTAGATACTTCATTGTCTTTCTAAAATTGCATTACACTTTTATAAGTAGTTACTCATTGTGTTTAGTTCTCATTCACACATTTTTTTCTTCTCGTTTCTGATTTGCCTTTTAAAAGTAATTTCAGCCTCTTGTAGATGTAGTTGGATTGTGATTGGTGTGTTCAAGGTTAAAAGTTAAATCTGTGTTTTTATAAAAGTTAAAGCCCTTGTGTTTTTGTCCACTGTCCCTTTTAATTCACATCATACTTTACAGATCTCATGTACTGTACAGCATCCCAGTGACATTTTTCTTCCACTGTATAGATTTATCCATTTGTTAATATCTAACATGCCAACACATTTTGCCAGCAACCGTTTACCTTTCTCAAAATTATTGCGAAGGTTTCATTTTTTTATATATATGAAACAAATTTACCAATGAATTCCTGTTTTCTCAAGATTGAAAAGGGTGAAGTGTTTGTTTTAGCCCTTTATGCCTTTAAATTAAATGCATTGTTGCTTTTTTAATGTGTTTGTTGGAAACGTCTTGATACAAAGAAACTGTAGAAGAAAGAAAGAGTCAAAACGGCTTAATTTGAATGGAAAAACTGTGATTTGCCTCTTTTTTTTGTGCCCCTTTTACCCCTTATAAGTGCCCATCATACATGTATTACACGTTGCCCGGTGGCGCCAGTCTTTGAAGAACATCTTTCATCTTAAAGGTTTATTTACCAAGTCCTGCATAGTGGAGTTAAAGTCACAAGAGTTTAGCCTTAAGCAGGAACAATAACCCCCTCCTTTATAGTATCAGTTCATTGTTTTAAAAATACCCAGGGGCATTTAAAAGAAGTTGGGATTTGAAAGTGTTGTTTTTTGTTTTCACACATGTATATTAATTTTTTTATTAATATTGTTTAAAATCTATATAAATAACTGTGTTCTTGAGAGAGGTGTGAGGACCACAGGGGACGGTAAACTCTGTGGTTCTGAGACCTCGCACCCCATGCATGCCTGCTGTGTTAGTTCCTGTAACCTGTTCCAAGTATCGGCGCTTTGCGCTCACATACTTCTTAGACTTTTTCGAATTGTAGATTGTGGATGAGCTAGTAAGACAAACTTCATGTGGCGGTTGATGTGACATTCATGATAAAATATCTGTATGTAGCATTTAATATACACAGCACTAACTAATAAACCTTTTCATTAAAAGTGTCTTATGTGTCATTTATGCATGATTTTGTTGTAACATTGATTCAAAGGTGAGATTTAGTAACACATAGATTAAGGACACAAGCTCATTGGTGGTGAAACCCAGTAATTTTAATGCATCTGTAAATATTGCAGAAATATCAGACCATTAAAAACCAATCTGGAATTATTTTAGATTCCCTGTGAAGATGAATTCTCACCTCTTTAATTTCCATCTAACATCCTGTGCTCTAATGCTTTTCCCCAACTAGCTGTGGGAATTTCTAGCATTCATATATTGGTGAACATGTGGTATTTGAAAGTCTGCCAATTGGCCCCTTAACATCCTGTTCCGAGCCTCCAGGTTCTGCTGCGCTCCTGTTGGGAAAATTAATCCATGTTAAGATGAGAGCTGTCAGCTTATTTTGAGTTTTTGACAATAGCAGATAAAAAAGTTATTAAATTAATTTTCAACTTTTGCAAAGTATGTTATTAAATTTGCTAATGGCCATAGCAACATCAGGTCACATCCTAAACCTTTTGTAATGCTGTTTTCAAAATATATGCCATTATCTAGCGCTGATATTGTTTAAAGGCCGGAAACTTTCCTAACATTGTGTTGTGTGACCTGCAAATATTGAACTTTTGCACAGTGCTGCCATCTCACCTTTTTGACACTATTTTCTCTGACACCCTTTGTTGTTGGAAATACATACAACAGTGTAGAAATAACATTAAAACGTGCATGCATACTTTAAATGTGACATATAACGCAGATGATATGTGTTAAACACACAGAAAACATGCTTTCAAGTTGGCTTTGCACAGAAAATATTATAGTAAACCATAAATGATTATGTTATTATATATCAGACAACGTGCATTGCTGTCCAGCATTGACTGTAGTATATGTGGAAATCTTCATCTTCATCATCACATATGGGCGCATAGCAACGTACAAACACGCCCAGTGGCCATGACAACAACTTCTTCCGGCTTCTCAATGCTAATTGAGAAAAGCTATCTTGCACTTCCGGGTCAAGTCGCTGCGGTCCGTTTCAGCTCCAGCACTGAATTCCGGACCGGCGGTTGCTTGGCAAACCCGAACCGTGATCATACCCGAAACATTGCAGGGGATTATTTGCCATATTTACGCCCTGGACGTTACGGGGTCGCGATTTCTCACGGGGGTCGTGCAGAGTTTGTGAGGCAAGCGCATAACATCGATCTGCGCTCCACCTCCTCCCTGCATCCGGCTATAGCGGTCAATGTAGCGACGCTTGAGGGCTGATCAGTCGTATTTTATTGCGTCGCATTGGAAACTGTTTTATCATCAATTGCTATATTTTCCAGACAGAAGACACTCATCCTGGCTCTTCTTGCTTGGATTTTATGCTCTGGATTAAGGAATTTGAGGCCCCTATGGGGTGGTGGTGGGGGGTTTAACGCAATAATTAGATTTAAACAAGCCCCCCGCCTCGGACCGAAAGTCTATTTTTAACCCCGATAACTTCTTATGTAGTTCTCACATGAAGCTTCAGAGCAGATTACATAGATCCTAATTATTTCTTTTTTATCCAATCTCGCTGGTCATTTTTTCCAGCGTATCCACCATTCATTTCCAACCTCCAAGCGGTTGAAACCGAACTGTCAACCCGGGGAACGAGCGCAGCTCAGCGGCCACTGAGTGTCTGATAGCGGACATCGAACACACCCGAATCGGATACGCTTAGACCCTAAACCCGTCCATCACATCGGTGGTCCGTGTGGTCCTTTTCTGGATTAGATTTGGCGATCGGATTTGTCCTGCACCCTGAGCCCCGTCGCTCGCCATGCCCGGCCCGGTGGCCGGCAGTAAATCTCGGGTTTATGCCGATGTCAACACTTTGAAGAGTAGGGAATACTGGGACTATGAGGCCCATGTGCCAACCTGGAGGTGAGAAATTCGCAAAAAATCCCAACGCATCATTGTGGTTGTGTCTCAAATCCCAGTGAAACGTCTGCTTGGACAGCAGCACAGGCGCTTTTTAATGTGGAGATGCCCAAAATTGTTCATTGGGAATTGAGACGCATTGTGTTTAATGTTTAACATTGTGTTTATGTGCTGGATCAGTTGGTCACATTGTAGGTTGGTTATCGACCGTACTAGTAAAATCATGAATCTGCAGTCAGTGTGTGAGAGCTGATGATGGGAATTTGACACGAACGCATTTACAGATTCAGTGTGTGTGTGTGTGTGTGTGTGTGTGATCCACATATTTCCAATGCAAATGTACCAATTCCCACCCAGTAATTACCATTTAAACCAATGAACTGACATTTAATGGGTTTAATTGTTAGATTCCTCAAGAGAAGTCAGTGTGGGTCTATTTTTGGTCTGTACTACACACATGTATTTCATTAACATCATAAGCTTATAAAAACAAGATCTGCTAAATACCCTCAGCTCGTATCTATTCCATGTTGTTGTTTTTCCTTAACCATGTTGTTAAGATGTTAAGACATATTGAAGAATGTTTATAGGGCCAAAAATAGCATGAAGGATTTGATAAATTCTTAAATACTTTAATTTAGGTATAAAATATCTCTTAAATACTGAATTGTGTGTATGTTCGTTGTGTTTTTTGTAACAGTTTCATGCTGGGCAGATTTTAAAACACGGTTCCTCATACTGGCCAATTTTCTGAACGGTAGTGACATTTTGCTCATTACTGTGGTTAGGAGCGTTTTTGAGACAGCAGACCGATGCTTAAAATGTCGTCTTTGGCTCTGTCCCTCGATCGAGGTGTCAGTCAGCCTTCAGCTGACAGGGAAAATGATGGGCTTGGTCATTTTTGCAGAAAAGCGACTGTTTCTCAACCCCTTCCTTCTCACAGAAGGCGCGTGTTTGTGTGTGAGATGTTGATTTTTTTCTTTGACCATCTACCACCTGCAGCAACCAGGAGGAATACCAGCTGGTGCGAAAGCTCGGGAGAGGAAAATACAGCGAGGTTTTTGAAGCCATCAACGTCAACAGTAACGAAAAGGTTGTGGTCAAAATCCTTAAGGTATGGCTGTTTATTCAGTGCGTAATCGAACGTGACACAGTCCGCTAATACTGTAAAAGTACTAAAAATGTATTGATCTCTCTCGAGTCAATTCACTGTGCTTCAGATCCTGTGAATTGTTAATAGCTGTAGTTGTATATTTGTGTTAGCATTGCCCTGAATCCGTTTGTCATCATGTTGTGTTTTTAAACAGCCTGTCAAAAAGAAAAAGATCAAAAGGGAGATTAAGATATTGGAAAACCTCCGAGGGGGAACCAACATCATTCAGCTAATGGACACAGTGAAGGATCCCGTGGTATGTTTTCCATGTCTCCTCCCATTAGCCACACCCCCATCTCCCATTGGCTGTTATCATAGACGATTGTCCAATCAGGGCACACAGTTTTTCTCAGGAGAATTTGGATTTTCTCATCTCTGCAGTGGGTGGACAGGGTTTGAGAAGAATTGCTCTTTTTGGCTCACAGGTTCAGACGATTTATTTAAGCTGAAACTAGTTCACGTTGGTTGTGATTTAACAAAATGACACAAATATCAGTGAGGTTCTGCACAAAAATTCTTTAGGCCTAGATAAATAGTGATATATTGAGTATTTACTCATCTCAAAATTAAAATTGAAATGTAACATTACAGTAATGTTTGAAAAACATTTAAGCACAATTTTGCTCACTGGAGATTTGCTCACATTGAGATTTTATTTTTTGGCTTGCAAAATATATTTTGTTTTTCCATTACCTTAAATTAACTTGCACTTAGATGCCACTTTTCATAACACACAAAGAACAAAATAAAACTCACAGATGCTGTCACACACACAAGTGAGCGGGAAAATGATTTCCAAGAGATTATCTGCACACAAATGAGATCGTATCGGTATGACTGAGAGCGCAGCGGTGATGTGCTGAAATTAGATTTCGCGTCTGAATAAATGTGTTTTCGTGCTCCTCGTTCCTGATGTCTGTAAATGCTAACCGTTGATGATTTAAGGGTTTCCTTTGTTTCTGATTATCATGTTAATCTCTTTTACTGTCTCTCACCTCAATCTCTTTCCAGTCTCGAACGCCTGCGCTTGTCTTTGAATGCATCAATAACACAGATTTTAAGGTATATTCTAATTAAGGTTCATTGATTCAGTTGATGTGATGTCACACACGTGGCTTGGTAATAAATATTTAATAAGTGTTGCTTTGAGTATCATTTATACAGTATGATGTACAGTAAGACGATCATTATTGCAAAATTTACCGTGATACTGACTTGTGGTGATTATTTTGGTATGATATTAGGCCAGTTGTACATATATTTTGGGCAAAAACAACATTATAAATAAAAAGGCATTAAATAAAATATTGATTTAAAGTTAGTGAATGAAATTTGTAATAAGATTTATTGTAACATATCAGAGAACAGCAACTGTTGGAAATAAGTTTATTGTTTAGCGTCAATCTTCATAAACAGTGCCTGGCCAATCAAAACCGAGTATAGACCCAACAATATATAAAGTTACTTAACTGTTAACTATAGTTAATATTGTGTATTGCATCTAATAGCTGTTTTCCCTTGTTCAGGAGCTGTATCAGAAGCTAACAGATTACGACATACGCTTTTACATGTACGAACTACTAAAGGTAAACGTGAATCTTATTTGGTCTTGAACGGATAACTTGTGGTGCTGTGTGCTGAGGTTTGTTTTTGTGTTACCCATCAGGCTCTGGACTACTGCCACAGTATGGGCATCATGCACAGAGACGTGAAGCCCCACAACGTCATGATCGACCACCAGTTACGAAAGGTAAACGCACCTGTCAAAGTAGCCTTCCCTGTTAGCTCAACAGGTAGAGCATTGCGTTAATACCGCAAAGGTTGTGTGTTCAATCCCAGGGGAAGGCAAGTCCTGATAAAAATATGTGTAACTTAAATTCACTGTAAGTCGCTTTGGATAAAAGCGTCTGCCAAATGAATAAATGTAAATGTCATTACCACATAATGACGACGTAATTCAAGGACCTGTATTTAAATCATCCACAGTACATTTTTTTGGACAGCAAAAAAATTGTTCCCAGTTGTTGTTCCCAATTCCCAATTGTTCCCAACAAATGCACAATATGGTTTATTCACCAGCAGGTGGCAGCAGGGTTAGTTATTTAAAGGATGGTTTTGCGTTTAAATGACTATTTTATGTTTGTCTTTAAAGCTGAGGTTAATAGACTGGGGTCTTGCCGAGTTTTATCACCCAGCGCAAGAGTATAACGTCAGAGTTGCGTCACGATATTTCAAAGGCCCAGAACTACTTGTGGATTATCAGGTAAAAGTTATGATGCATTTTTGCAAGTAACTTTTTAAGCATAAGAATTAACAAACAAAAACATGGTTTCACACCGAAATGAAAAACGTTGAGTTTACTGTCAAAGTCAAATGAGTCCTTATACTTCCTCTTGTGTGTTTTCTCAACATTCCTGCTGTGTTAAGCTTTGCCACTTAACTTTTCTGTGTCAGTAACTAGTTTATCAAGTTCCAGGTAACTTGACAGCATAAACTAGCTGTCATTTTGAGCCCCTGAGAAATTTCACAGCTTCACTGTGTCAAATCTCACACCTATTATCTTGCCTGTAGATCGGAAATATTTTCATGAGAAATGTTTGTACAGCTCAGATCTGAACACGACGATGTCAGTAATAACATAAACAACAATGCAAAAATTTAAGTTAAAAAGTTTTGGCTTAACCAATGAATAAAGCATTTTGGTGTAGACTTTGTAAATCTATAACTTATGTTATAACATGTTATTTTTTGACTTAAAAGCATTCAGTGTTTGTTTAGGTTTGTTTATGTGTCATGTATGTGTTTATTAAGTTTGACATGCTGTTATTGTGCGGACAGATGTATGATTACAGCTTGGACATGTGGAGTCTCGGCTGCATGCTGGCCAGTATGATTTTTCAGAAAGAGCCGTTCTTTCATGGCCAGGACAACTATGATCAGGTATTTATGAGTGTTTTGTAATAAAACCTGTACTGGTCAAATTTGCTTAGTAATAGAAACGTTGAAGAAATACACATAGAAAACTAATGCAAGAGAGTTTCTTGTCAAGTTGGGTAAAATATGTACGTATTAAATAATTATTTGTTTGGGTTTCTTGTGGACCTAGTTGGTGCGAATCGCCAAAGTTCTCGGGACCGATGAGCTGTTCGGATACCTGCGCAAATACCACATTGAATTGGATCCGCGGTTCAAAGACTTGCTTGGCCAGTGAGTACCTACAGAGGGCGCCTTAATGTTACTCCAGTGTTTTTACACTAAAAACATTAAGCCTTTGACTGTTTGTTTTGTCTTTAAGGACCTCTGTGTTTTGGTGTATCTCTTAAGTGTTGTCAAAGTTGTGTGTAAAGAAATAAATAAGACGAAAGATCTTCACGAGGAATCTTATGAGAGCATAGCATCAGATTTTTAGTGTCACATGACCTGCTCATTTGTCCCACCCGTTCCCACAGACAAACGCGGAAGCGCTGGGAACAGTTTGTGCAGACGGAGAACCAGCATTTGGTGACCCCGGAGGCCCTGGATCTTCTGGATAAGCTGCTGCGCTATGACCATCAGCAGAGACTGACGGCGACCGAGGCTATGGAGCATCCGTATTTCTGTGAGTTACATCCTGACGGCTGTATGGAGGCAACACTCGCTCAGTAACAATTGAATTATGGGTAATTTTGTGTCTCTAGATCCTGTTGTGAAAGAACAGTCCCACAGTAACACAGACGGCAATATAGTGTCAAGTGGAACCAACACGCCTCGATGAGAGCAGGTAGCGTCATGAGATCTATCCATCCATCTTCTATCTATTTATCTGCCTGTCTATCTGTCTGTTTATCTATCTGTCTATCTAGTCTGAAATTAAAAAGTGCCTTTTTTGTCTTCCAGGCAGCGGCAGGAAAAGGAAGATATTTGTTACCTCAGTTTTTTACCCCTTGTGTCTGAAACCTCTGCGCGTGTACAGTGAAAGATCTAAGCAGCACCTGTTACACCTTGTTTCTCAGACACACACACCTTCAAACACTCACACACACAATTTTCAACTCTCCACCTCTGTCAAGGCCTGTTCCTCTAGCTTTATTCCAAAGTTGTACCTCCCAGTTGTTGAAGGTATTATGTCTTTGACTCCACCCACAAGTACAGAGGCCCCTCCCACCTTAAACTAGGCATGGAGAATGAAGATGAGATTGAACCCCGCCCCCTCTCTCCTCATTGGTCTGTATGTCTGTTCAGTATTCAGACCGTGGTGCAGTCTCCACATACCGTAGTATTAAAGTGGCATGGTGGAACTGTTTCTTGCTCTAGGTAGATTGATACTATGTTAATGAAATAAATGATTTTTATTTAGATCTATGTGTGTTGTTGTTTGATTATGGGAAGTTGGATTTAAAAATGTGCTCATTAATTATCACTTACACAACTTTACCATGTAATAATATCAATTATAATCCAGCTTAATTCCATAGCAACACCCTAAAATTGTTTCCGCCCTGATACTGACATGCCATTCGCCTTTTCTGATGGTACATAAAAAATACAGTTTAAATGTAGGTTGTTTTTTTTGTGGCACGTCAAAAGGTAAAGATAAAATGTCGGAACGCCACACAAAATACAATCGTTACTGACGTTGGTTCATTGTTGAACTGATGTGCGTGAGAACAGGTTAGCTTGTCCGTGCTGTCTGAAATTCAATCGCTTATTCATCACCGATGTTTAACAATATTTTGGCTACATGATATCCGGCCTTTGCCAGCCAGGTTAATTAATTAGCTTTGGCATGTGTCCACAGTCCCGTGTTTTGTCACACCGGGTTTGTTGTGTTCAGTAGATTTTATAACAACACCGTATTAAAGATTTTTCTCTTTAGTTTTTAAGCACTGTGTGATTAAACTGGATGAAATGACAAAATCAGTCCAAACACTTGTGGACAACGATCTTATTTACCAGGCACTGCTTGTATATAACAATCTTTGCTCTGAGAAACACGAAAGCTTTGCGGGAGGAGTTTCAATAACATCCCTTTGTGACACCCAGGGCTCGGATGTCTTCTGCTGGCTCACGGGATGACGCGATTTCTCCACGACCTGCTTGCGCTCCGCGTTAGTCCCGTCTTCTGCCACAGGTCACTGTTCACCTGTGTTTAGTTCTTTTTTAAGCCACTTCTCGATTACAGTGTTAAACAGAGGCTCATCATTATTCATGTCTGAGGTTTGTTTGCTTGCTTTTGCCTTCCGAGGTTTTGACCTTCCCCAACAGCTTCCTGTGAGTGATTCTGAACCTCAAAGTTTTGATGTTTTTTTTGTTTTTTATTTTTAATTATTTTGGTATTTTCTGAAATTGCAGCTTCTAGATATTTTCCAGAATTACAAGCATCTCACACTTCGTATGTTTAAACATTTTTTTTTATATGCCATGTTGAATTAGGAACATTACATCTGCTGTATCTTGCCTCTCTGTCGCCATCTCTGTTTAAAACCTAAAATTGCACTGCATTGTTGTTTTATTTTATTTAAATCTGTATGTACTAACAGTTTACTGTTTTAAACAATACTTTTAAAACCTTTTCCACATGCTTGTACCTTGGACAGTCCATTTGGTTTTGCCCCTCAAAGCTAGCGATATCTGTAAATGCTAATCTTCTTTGTGTGCAATATGCCTCAGATGATCTGTGCATGTCATTCTAAACTAATTTACCTTTGATAATTTCCTTTTGGGCGTTTAACTGGTAAACTAACTTTTACACTTACAGTATTAGCTAGTTTAACTGATAAAAGTTAACCCAAGAGTGCGATCAGGGGTGACCGCAAGATAAACTTCCTGCTTGTGAAGACATCTGAAACCGGCTTCCTGTCCCACAACATGACTCCTGTACAGCTCACGTTTAGAAAACATCTCCCCATGAAAATTTCACTGCAAGCTGCTTGTACAGTGTGTGATGTCCGATCTGCAGCGCTGCCCCCCCACCCGCTCTTTGTCAACAGACAGCCATTGTAACGCCGCGAGCAGTAAACACAGATCAAGCAGAACAAGACATTAAGAAAACACCATTAGTGCATATAGGCCGAATCACGCTAATGTGTGGGATTAGATCTTTAAATTAAAACTATTTAATGATCATGTTCTGCCTCCTTGTGCAAGTGTATTGTTTTCCCTTTTTCAGGATCGAATTAAGATAAACTTTATTATTGTTATTATCTAGCATAAAAAGACCTTTATCATAACAGTATAAAATAAACAGCATACATAATGTTTAACTATAGCTCACTGCCATTTTGTTCCTTGTTCATGAAAAGTGGCAGATTTACTGTTTATTTGCACGTTTGGTTTTGATCTCTGCATGACATACAAAAGATACATTTGAAACAGGAAACTTTTGAAACCTGCATTACACTCCATCACATGAACTCAGAACTTCAGATCATAACTTTTATTATTGAAAAGTTACTCAAATGAGACAAATGAGAAAACATAAGCTTTACAATGTTGACACACAGTTTTAGTTTCAACGCAGTAACGCACACCTGCTGTAAAGTTTCCATCATACTTCCTAAACTGAGGGAACCTTGGGTCCACACTCAAACAGTTAAATAAATAAACAAACAAATAGCCGTGTCGCATTTCTTTCCTGGTGAAGACTTTCCATCGGTTTAATTATAAACAGAAGCACACAAACATTTCTGACCCTATTGGAATTTCGCAGGTTTCAGAAAAAGATTTCAACAAGCTCAAACTAGTCTTTTAACACGAAGAAAAAAAATCCTGTAGGTATCTTTGAAAAAGCTCCAGAACTCAGGTCGCATGAAGATCTCCTCGCTTATTTCCCATCATGCGATTGAAAACAGATTTGTTGCGTGTTAAATCCTCCCAACCAAAGAATCCAACGAGACTGTAGAACTTCTGGGTCCCTCACTTGAAGTCTTCTGTGTAGAGTGAGGCGTGACTCTATTTCCCGGTGTGTAAACTCCCTCAGGGCTGAAGATGTTGGGAGGTTGCGGAGAGGTTGAATCTTAACTCACTCTTTTTATATTGGTGCTCCGTCTGCGGCGGAAGCAGGCGGGAAAGCAACGTCTCTCAGACTTGGTTGTAGGTGAGCCGGGAGTGACCACTGGAGAGCCCTGCTTTCTGTGAACCATAGACAATACAAACTCACTTTACAATATCCTATTCGTTTAGCTAGCAGACTGTCAATAGACAACACTAGTGATAAACATCATTTATTTTTTATATATTCTGTTGCATTTGTTTTTGTCTTATTTTCCCCTTAATTTCATTTAATTTATCACAGATATAACAGAAAATTATTTAAAATGAAAGATATGAGCCTTTTATATGCATTATCTCACTTCCTGTTTTAACAGGAAGTGCATTGACACAAGAAAAACTTCAAAGCCATTTTATGTCAATTAAGCTTAATTGAATTGAACATTCATATGCCAACGCCACAGTAGTTGAACAATAACAAATATGTTGTATTGTAATGTTTTGTTCCAGCATTTTGAACTGTAAATCTCACCTTGCGGCTGCAGCTGCGGCCGCAGCTTCTTTATTGCGCAACTGCCGCATAATGCGCAGCATGCGACATATCTGACGCAGGGTCATCTTCGGGGCGTGGCAGGCCAAACGTGGACGAGGGGCCCCTCTGGGCCCCCTGTAAGTTAAAAGTGACATGTAATCCCCACCAGGCCCTCTTCCGAAAATTTGTACACTGCTGCTCCCGTAGCAGGATGCACACTGTTAAAAAAAGATACAATGGTTGTTAAGTTTGTTGTCTTGTGCATGAAGAGTCTCATAGACAATGATGCATTACAATAAGTTTGTTGTCCAAGTTTTTCATTGGCTTTTAGAATAGCTTCAATGGCCTGATATCCAATGACACGCAGATATACGCAAATGACCTTTATAATAGAGTTGATAAGAAATTGTCAGTGTCACCAAGCTATTAGTTTCCAACCCCCACTAACTGAGAAGACGATTAATTAACTACATTGTGGGAAACCAAAGCCTTCAGACACACACATACACACACAGACTCTATACAACAAGCTTGAAGATCAACAGATTCTTTTACTTGACACCTGATCGGCCACCAAGAACAGACATGATACATCCACATCAATATCGCTGAAAGAACATGACCCAGTCTACAACAAAGCTAACTTAACCTAAACTAACTCATAATAAGATTCATTACAAAAAATAGTTTTTTATTTCGCTTGCCAATATCGTTACTGTAAACTTTATTCTATTCTCTTTTTTGATTAAACATCTTAGATATGAATGACAAATGTAAAAAAATGCATCCTTAAAAACAAGGTGGAAAATATCTAAATATAACATTTTGTACAATATAATATTATTTCTACTGACATTTACTTATTAAATGCAAACCATCTTCAATTCATTGACGAAAACAAACAGTTCGTCCAAGCTACTGTATAAACACATTATTCAACAAAACATTACTACTCTCAAAATACTCACCGGCACAACTGTTGCCATGAAAACCAACTCAGCGCTTTTAATGTCCTGGGATGCTGTAGACTTTACTGCAAAATTGACCCGCCTGGACCAAGCGTGCATCTCTTATACCAGCTGCCTCCGCAGGTACCACAAGATGTAACCAATCAGCCGGGCCCAAATGGCGCAGCCCCACCCTCTATGGGTGACATCACCAGGTGATGTCAGGTGTGCTCAGCCACTGCCCCAAACTGGACACAACAATAGGCGGAGGGCGTCTCGCGTTTCAGCTCGTCCGCATCAGTGACATGAACTTAATTATCGCCGCCTTTTGTCTCTGGTGGGTAAATTTAGAAACTCACAGGAGACAACAAAGGAATATTCTTTGAAGGGCTTTGTGTCGCCTATAAACATAAATTAAACCAGCTCATGCTTTACTGCCAATACATTTATAATGAAGGCAGCTGTGGGCCTCGTGTTTGTTTGGTAGCGCATTCAGGTCAGAGGTTTCATTAAAACCACATGTATCTAAGCAAACACACGTTGCATACCGTCAAACACCACACCGACCACAAGACCTGCTGCCTTGTTTAGCTGTCAGGTGTCAATCACACAAGCACAACCATTGTTATTCTAAACTTCAAATACAGGCCTTACCAGTCTTACAAGGTAAAACAAGTTACAAATAAAAACAGAAACGACTCACAAACTCCTATCAGAAATAGGAATCTGGTTTTATCTGAAACCTGTTCTTGTAAAAAATAATCACGATAACATCGCCATGCCCCTAAATTCCCACATTCATTCACAATATGTACAAAGTTTGTTTCTAAACAGTTGTACATTTAAAATTCATATTCTAATAAAAACTGGATAATGTCACTGTTAAAAAAATGCTGTTTTGTTCATTATATGATACAGAGCGGTTATCCTTTATCCTTGTCTCATCCAAAGCCGTAAATGTTTATAGCTCAGTATAATGAAATACGGAGTTATAAAATCTCTTGGTAACCACCAGTACAAACTGGACAACTACTAAATATCCTCCCAGTTTAGTTTATTTTTCTGGCCTGCACTACAGTCTGAATGGACTTTGACCGCTGATAGCTACATATTACTTTAATAAAAGCTGTAAAAATGTTTAATACTTACACTTTTATTTGATTAAAGGTATTTTTATCGATTATTTAAAAGGTAATAAAATGTTTACAGGGACATTTAAGCATCATTGGTCTTCTGTGAACGTCTGTGACGTGTTAAACCTGTTTTCTCTACAATACTGACACCTTGAGACGAAACCGAAAAGTTTCTACAATAACTTAAATGGAGCAAAAAAATAACTTAAATTGATCTTCTGAAAATTAAAAAGGAAAATGCTTTTAAATGGTAAACTACTGGGTTACTGTTTTGTTAATATGTTCATATCATTACACATAGCAACAAAAATATGTTATTAAACCATGATTTTTGTTTTAGACTTATATACATTAGCAAAGTCACACAGGCTTTTATTTATGAATCACTGTTTGTTTTCTTATAGCAAACAGAAAATAAACCACGTTTTATTTTCTTCTCATTCTTCTGTCCAAACCATGTGTGGTTTTGTGACGTCATACCATTGAAAGAGGAGACTGGCAATTTGTATCACAGGCAAATAAACCTCAAAAATAAACAATTACATACAGCAGGTCTGTTTTATTTACCCTCCACACTTTATTTACAAGCTCGATTTCCAACCTAAGCCTAAATAAATAGCCGAAAAACCCACATAAGCAAACAAAGACACAAAAGGAAACATATAAACACCTTATTTGTATAAACTAAAATGCACGTGAAGCTGTTTAAAAGACACAAAAACTATAGTTAAAACTGGATTTGGAAACCCAAATAAATAATCAAAGAATAAATAAACTCATTGTGCCTTGTAACGCTATTGACAGCCTATATGAGACGCACCCTATTAGCAAACACCACTAGTTAGTCGTCACCTACAACGCCCACTTTCGAGTGGGGAAGTGAGTATCGATAAGTATCGATAGTTTACTTGGTGAAATTGATAGATTACAAATGTTAAAAATGTACAATGTACGCAAATATATAAAAAACGATGCAAATGTAGTATGTACAACTTTTTGCCACGTATTACGTCAAACAGGTGCTCGGGTCGCTACTGATTGCGTCATGAATTATTCATGATATGTTAATGAGCAGATTGGGTATGAGCCGCTGAGACGCGGAGTTGAGGGACAGTAGCGGTTACAGTCAACAAGCAGTGGGACTAGTTAGTGGGGGTCCACCTGCGTGCTTATTCCCTTCGCTATCCTACCGTGGGCACCCCCAAATGGAAAATAAAAGGTCTCCTTCGCCTCCCTTTTTTTCGGAAAAGGAGGTCGCCAAGCACTGCACCAAAGATTCGTGTTGGGTTCTGTTGGGGACGCGGGTTTACGATGTGACGGCGTTCCTGCGGATGCACCCGGGCGGGGAAGCTCTGCTTCTCCGGCGCTCCGGCGCGGACATCAGCCGGGAGTTGGACGGACCCCCGCACAGGCACTCGGAGAACGCCCGGAGGTGGATGGAGCAGTACTACATCGGTGAAATGGACAGAGACAGCACGGATGAAGACACGGAGGTACGTTTTGCGGAAGGATGTTTTGATTCAGGAACTGCAACACGTTCCCGAGTTGCGAACTGCTGTAATGTAAACGTTATCCGTTTAGTTTCACGTTAAGCGTTTCGATCTGAGATCTTATGAACTTCAGTGATGGAAAATCAAACTGTAATTGAAATGTCAAAGTTGTGCGAAACATTTGGAGCCAAAGATTTAAGACTGAAGTCTGGATGAAACGTGTCATACGGTGGTTGTTTGTAAGGTGTCATAACATTTATCACATAAAGCGATATTGGTGGGTGTATATTTCAGGGTTCCTAACAGGTAAACAAGCCTGAGAGTGTTTGCCTCTCACCTGTCACTCCCTAAGGAAAAGGTTGGGGGTAGCCTTTATAATATTGTAATATTTATTACTGTAATGCCACCTGAACGGAACTGGAAGATTGTTGCCTCAAAAAGGTCCTGACATAAGACAGGCACTGGCTAAGCCTTAGTGCAGAAGATGGGTGTATATTTCAGAAACAGGTGTCTGTGAGTCTGTGAGTCTGTGAGTCTGGTTGTGTGCGAGACAATCAAACCGGTCTATCTTGTCTAAGCAGTGACACAGTCAGGCATGACCCACAACACAATGGGCGAGAAGGAAAGTTTCCATATCACTTGAAGTTTCATGGACCTCCGTCAGCAGATGAGGAGGTTCACGATGTTCTATCTGAGTTAATGGCCACCTCACACCTTTGGTGCCTTTATCCACAACGTCTGAGCGTTTCCTGAGCGTTTTATCAGCTTTTTATATCAAATATAGCAAGATATCCACTCTTAAGATCTCTTAAGTTGTGATGTATATTGCCAAAGCTCATGCGTTTAAGTTACTTACCTGCTTTGCTTAAGGGGAAACGAAAGATTTTTTTTTTGTGACTATTTTAGGAATCTGTTACAGTAAATTTTTCAGTGGCTCACAATTAACTTTGGAATATTATTAATATTAATAATGTATTTCAGTTTGTTCAAAGTCTTTATGCTTCTGATGATTATAGCACAACTTTTGTTTGGCACGTTTGACGAAGAGATTAAGCCATTAATCATTACTTAACTTAATTAGCAATGTAATCGTTTTACCATGTTTGGTCCGTGTATCTATATAAAAGTGTGTGGTCACCCATTCCAATTTCTGACCCATATCTGAAGCTGAATTTAACTTGGTTGGGTACTAATGAAGCACGTAACCGATCTATTTGTTACAACCTCAGAAACCAGCTGGAGCCTTTGCTTAGCAATGATTGCAATGTGAACGGTTCGAGTGTTTAAAAGGTCTCGACCACTCACCACTCAACTCAAGGCCTAATGTAAAGTGACATGTTTGAGTTGCATTTCCTCACTGTTAAACTTTACAGAGTTTCGCAATAATGTTTTAACACCACTGTTAAAATGGTGTGTAATAGAAAGTGCTGAAGTACACAATATTCCTTTATTGGTATTTTAAAAACCTAAACGTTTCAAACCTTGGTAGCCTTAGAAATGTAGTTTTGTTTAAGCTGTTGAAGCTTTTAGATTTCAGTCAGTGGTTACGTTGTTATCCGTGGTTTGCAAGTATTATTTCATTTGTGGTGTATTATTTTGGGGCGGAAACGATTATGTCAGTGCAAAATATCAAAATTTAAAACAATTATCTTAATTTTGGTTTCTCTACAGTGAAAGTGAGGTTGTCAGCGGATTGCTAATCTGTTGACCTTAGGCCGAATGATATTTGATTTTATTGTCCTGATAATAAATTATTGTATAGTGATCTTGGTTGTCACGGCGATGTTAGAGCTGACTTATGGGGATGGTGCTGTAAAGAAACGACACTTGATAAGTGAGTCTAAAGTGTTTAACATAAGGCTCCTGTGAACCAGCTCATCGACACGTCGTAATATAATTTATTCATTCTTATCATTTTTTATCAATCTTTATTATTCGCCGAACCTGCCCCTCCCAAAGATATTTAGCCTGTTGAGCAGTTAGCTCCCACTGAGAAACTAGAAATGACTCACGGTGTTTGTCACTTATTCAGCTATGTTAAACTTGCTAGACCTGCTGTAGTTTTCAAACTTGGAGGTATTCAGGTATTCAAAACAGTTGTGACATTGCAAGGGCAAACTCAAGAGACCTTGGGTGGGGGGGGGGCATCTGTCTCTCTTGCTTCATGTGAATGACTAGTAAAACCAGTTTGACCTGTTGGCTTGGCGCAGGGGCTGCTAGTCACGGGTGGTAATGGCGTTTATTTGCACATATCTAATGAGAATGACAAAGTAATGAGTTTTTATGGTCACGCTGGCCGTGAGGTGAAGATAACACGGTACCATAAGGTTCCGCTTGTTTGAATGCCTGTAAGATTAATGTACGAATGAAGTGATTGTTAACGT
Source organism: Yasuhikotakia modesta (assembly GCA_036877545.1). NCBI lineage: Eukaryota > Metazoa > Chordata > Actinopteri > Cypriniformes > Botiidae > Yasuhikotakia > Yasuhikotakia modesta. The sequence continues at coordinate 47,057 of JBAJNP010002163.1, forward strand.
ATGAATAGGTTTACAAGGTTGGTCTTATAAAGGGTGTATATGTTGTACTCTGTGAACTCTTGTAGGGATTGGAAGTTACCTTGTAACTGTATTGGTGCAGTCATAACGTTCACTGTTGTAAAGCTCTTGTGTTGACTCTGCACAGGGGTAAAGGAATAAAGGTTTCGTACGTGGCCCATATTCTGAATCGTTCCTTCATTCGCATCACTCGGACGTGCTCGACAGCACATCGTGGTGTGATGTCACATAGCGCCACCCATTATGACATCATACACTCACGCCCAACAGTTGTGACACGTGCACGCTAAATCAATTGAATTTAGTTAAGATTGCGTTATTGCTTGATTATGGTTTCATTTGTGTTTTATTTATAGGTAAACCAACAGAGATACAAGTTCTTATAACTTCCTTTGATAAGGAGAAATATTTGGTATGCAGTTATGGCCCTTAACATTGAAGTCATTGTGAACTGGCTTTTGTTTCAAACCAAAACTTAAAAATGACCATGAAGTCCAAACCGTATTTACGTTCACAACAAGTGTTCCTGGGCACACGTTATTTCAAAGAAAGAAATGTTTGTCTTCATAATCTTTCATCAGAATGTATACTGTAATTCACAAAACAAAAAGTCTTCCAGGACAGAAAGTGATAAAGGTTTGTAACTCAATAAGGGTAAAAAACAGCATTTTAAATTTGAGATAAAATGGCCCTTTAAGAGTTTAGATCAGTAGATACTGGCATTGATTCAAAACAAAGTTGTCCCTTCTTTTATTCTCATTAAATATTGTGTTTCTCCTCAAAATACATCACATTTTGTTTATCGTAAGCATGACATCACATACAGATTATAAAATATATCAAGTTGATTTTTATCGTGAGTGTTTTAAACTCTCTGACTGCCTGATGAGACATTTTTGAGAAGAATTCATGGGTCTCCCAGCCTCTGGAATGTTTCCTTTCTGAGGTTATGAGTCTCATTTCTCCTTCAATGGCCTTTTTGTTTTCCCATTCTTCAGCATGCCAACATTTACCAAGGGCCATCTTGCTTGTGAACGCCTAGTACAGTAAAATTCTTCTTAACATTGTCCCATGATTCTGCTGTGATCTTGTGGTGAAACATGGAGGTTTGTGCAATAATCTCAGTAAAGCCCATGACCAAAAACCTACAGGTATCCTCAGGTGTGAGAAGTGTTTACTGTGGGCTGTCATGCCAACAGGGACGGCCTCAGTACATAGTTGCTCTTATGTTATCAAACCTCTCCACATTGCAATCCTCGGTTCTCCTTCCCTTAGGAGATTGTGTCAGACTGTCGGGTCACACCTTGGGAGCAGGTGAAAGGTACTGGGACACTATATGGATGTCCAAAGGTCCAATCACAGCAGAGGCTCAGAGGTTAGATTGTTATGTAGGTCACTTATAGATTACAACGCAACACAAAGGCAGATGGTTCGGTCACCGTTGGTCCCAGAAGTGCATGAGGTTTTGCTTGCTCATTAATTGCATCAAGGTATTGAGGAGCCCCAGGAGACAACAATGCTGGGTACAAGAGTCATAAGACCGCTGTCACCAGGAGACACTTGTAGCTATGGCTCCAGGTGGAGTCCTGAGACCCAGAAATGTCATCACTGGCTAATGTAGCAAAACACAGACATAATGTTCTTCAGATGAGTTCTGTGGGTGTGTTTCCTCCACAGTAAAAAGTTTGGAGGGTTCTAGATTATAGATCTCAAAACAATAAATAGTCATTCAGAACACCCTCTATAGATAAGATTTTGAAAACTTTCATTGAAGATCACGCTGTTCTGTCCACAACAACGTTTTAAGGCTCCTAGGTCCCAGTTTCTATTCAGCTTTATTGCATGTTTTGTCTTATTTAAAAGAATTTCAGTTCACCTTGAGGGGAAGTGGACCCCACCCCTTGATTGAGAAACACTGGCCTAGAGAATGCATAGAGAATCATTGTATAAACTGATCCAAGGTGATTCAAAAGAAGTTTTAATTGTGACTTGGACACCATGGAGGTGAGGAAGTTGAAAGATATAGTGACAAAATCCAACCTACACAATGCCTTATTGATTATCAGAAAATCAATTACATTTCTATTATGTTGCAAGAAGTTGTACCTGGAGATAGGCAACTGAATTTGTGTTGTTTTTAAAATCGCAATCTACATCACCCATATCGTGATTCGTATGTAGATCTTCATCACTGTTTTGCTGGATCCCACAGGCTATACTGAACAGGTTTAAAAAGCTTTACAGATACTAGTCTAAACCAGTTTAACCAGTGTGGGTTACATTTGGAACAGGCAGGTGGTGAAATTCTTCATAGAACTTCATAAAGCACCTTTTGTAGGACCTCATTATGACTGTGTTTTGTAACTGTGGTATTTGAAAGGCGGTTGGCTTGAAAGTGCTGATGGGGTGAAGCAAACCTCCAGGTTTCTAGCAGGTTCCACAACAGGTTCTTCCAGTTGAGAAGAAAGAACCTCATTTGTTCAACCTTACAAGTCATCAAAAAGAGACAGAGGTGAAAGGAAGACGCTCAAAGCTGGAAATGCAGAACATTTTTCTCATTGATTCTACAGGACGTGACACCAGTCTTCTGTTTACACTAGAACAAAATCATATCTTTTGAAAAATGCCTTTGAGATATCATTGTTTTTACAAACTCTTATCTCGTAATGTACTTCATTGCTGCATGTAACAGTTGTTCGGTGTAGCGAACGTGCAGCCCAGATCTTCCCCTTTTAAAGCAATTATTGACTCTTGTATGAGAATCAGTTTTTAACTTGTATTTCTTGTAAAAATGAATTTAATGTTGTTAATTTAATGCTGTTACCTGCATTACATGTTTACATGCACAGATTGTGAATCTCTTGGACCCTTGAATTGAAGCTTTAAACATGTGAAGGTGTTTGGATCAGTCATGTCTGGATGAGAGACTAGCGTATGAAACTAGCTAATGTACAGACCTTTGCACCCATTGTGAAGGGAGGGACTCAGATACCGTTCTGGCATGTTTATTTCCTTCTGTCCTACGCAAATTAAAACATTTTAATAATTACATTTTTCACAAGTAATAATTGTAATTCACAATTACATTTTTTCCAAAAATCTAGACCTGTGATGATGGTTCAGGTAATTGTTTAGGTCATTTCAGTTGTGGTTGTTCTGGTAATGAGTTTTGGGCAGGTCAACCTTAATGCTAACCAAAAGTTTAGCACAATTCTTCTCATCTTTACAACCATTTTGTTACTCCCACCCGCCTCCTTGGATTATGTAACCGGTGATTGATGGTAAATTTGGTGAATGAGGAAAGGAATGAAGAAAAGGAGTGAGAACATGTGAGGTTTCCAGTATCTGGTTGAACAGGTTCCTCCTGTTTCCCAGATGATGCCACTCACAAACCATCAACATCAACGCTCTCGGTCCTGCCCACCATTTCCAGAGCTACAGGTCTGGGAACAGTTTCATTGTTGTGGAAACATGCACATACTAACAGGAGTTTGTTTAAAAGCTTATTCTAGACCAGCTGTAGACCAGGCACAGATTATTAGCAGTTGTTTATGTAACATGACTTTAAAACCTTAAAGTTTTGTTTAGCAAGGAGAAAGATTTACCACGTTTTACCACTGATGACATAATAGTTTATAAAAGTTTGTTTTATGCATGAATGAAAACTCATGTTCTTCCAAACCTGTATAGAAATGTTTATATATTTATATAAAGTTTATATAAAAGTTTAAATATTATTTTTATGTGTGTGAGATAGAAATATTAAAGTAAATAATGGCACAACCTTCATTTTTACATGTTTCTGTTTTTTAACTCTTATTTAGAGAGATGCACAGATCATGAAAGGGTTGCAGTGAATTTTCTGTTGACAGGACACTTCTGCTTGAGGTGAACACAAGCCAATGTCCTCCATTATCCTCGAATCAGTGCCACTTCACATGGCTGATGTTTCGATTGCTGAGAATCGTTCAACAGTCACTCCCTCTTATCAGGATCCATCCGTCCAACTGTGTATCCTGGCACTGATTGGATAACGGTTAATGATTGACTTAGAGGAA
>JBAJNP010002164.1:0-51132 GCA_036877545.1 Yasuhikotakia modesta
ATTTGTTGCCTAGACTGAATATCATTATATGTGTTTATTTATTTATTCTTTATTACCTAGATTTCAGAGTGAGCTTCATCAATTATACAAGGCATTTTATGGCTTTGGCTCATATTTTAATGCATTACATCTATGCTGGCACATTATCATAAATAATAAAGACACACTGAACCAAGCTAATCATACTATCAATTTGTTTTCAAGATATATTTTATTCAAAGACTCATTTGTACAGCAAATTAAAAAAAGAACAAAATGTGTATGTTGTGCAATTACTTGTAGCCCGCAGCACATAAAAACTTATTTGTGTATTTTAATAGTTTATGCAATTTTTTTAAATATCTCAAAGCAGAGATTTAATATTTGATGAATTCATAAAAACTGTTCTAGTACACTAAACTATGTCTTAGGAGTTACATTAAAACATGCATTTCTAAGGGTTTTTTTTGGTACGTTATTGCACAGAACAGACCATATTTTCAGTTATAAATTATTAGATCAAAATGTTTTTCCTGAATGCTAATAATTATGACTAAAGTGAGAAAACATTCATTAAACTTAAACTCATGTCATTAGTAATTTTTAACCCGATTTTACCAAAGAATAGAATGTTTCATTTATGTTGTAACCTTGGCTGAGTTTCCTTTCACCAGAAATCACACCTAGAGCAAATGTGCTTTTAATTAGCATACATTCACTAAGATTAAAAGAAAGAACTATGAACAAGGTTCTATATAGTTAGAAGAATGACTTGTTTCCATGATGGGTTTCATATAAAACACCATAAAGTAGACTAGTGACTATAAAGCATTAAAGTGCATATTGATGTATAACCTAAACGTAACTGTAAACACAACCATATCACTATTAATTCTAATCATCAATCATTTATAGACCGTATGAGCATAAATCCTTTTCCTCAGGCGATCTAATTAAAAATTTAAGTGAACGCACCTATGGCCACTCCCTCTAAACAAAATGACTGGCGTTTTAGCGGAATGTTTTAGATGTTTCAGATTTTTTAAATACTTGACAATATTTGCTCAAAACTCTGCAACTGTGCATTAAAAATGCATGTTGTTACTGTATGCTGTTAAAGTAAAATTATATTTCAATTAAAAAACAGTCAATCATGCAAAGTTCAATTGGGAAAAATAATTTGTTCAACATGCTACAACACTCTACAGAAGAATCAGACACACACCATGTAAGTCCAACAGAGATACAACAGAAAACAGACACTACACCTATAATCTAACTATAACAGCACTTAATAAGATTTGACCTTGAACTTAACCTCTCCCCTCTGCTCTTAAACAAAGAGATGGGAGCAAACCCATTAATAAACCTTGTGAATAACCTTTCAAGAGCTTCACCTGTTAAGTAAAGTGGGCAGGTGAAACTCTGACAGCTGAATGTTTCTCGAGTAGACAGCCCAGGCAAACCAGGTATTAAAGTGTCAGAACTCTGCAGTACCAAACTATCATTCAATGGAGGCTCCATCTCAGAGAATCTAGCAATAAGGACTCGGTTGTCTTTTAATTTAACACACTTCAGAAGACAATGTTAACATTTTTGTTTGGTAAAGGGCAGGAAAGGTTGGTACAGTTTGTCAAAGCAGGATCGCTAAGACTGCAAAGAGGACTGTGTTCGCTTTCTAGATCAGATTTGGGGTAAGATCTAGTCTGAAGAAGAAATGTTTGTGTGTTCTGTTTTCTTTGTGTTGGGGTCAGGAGAGACCAGCCGAGTTTACTGCAGCACTTTGGATAAAACGTTCAGATCAAGCTGTGTGTGTGGGTTAAATAATAGTGGACAGAGTGATTCTGGAGAAACACTCAATGCAAAACAACCGTAGCTAAGTTACAGTAAATTATATTAGTCCTAATTAACATAACAGAAAGTTATGTTACATAATATAAATCATGATACACATATATAATGAGTTATATATCATCCGTAGCGATGATATAATGACAATATTTAATTATTTCTCAGCCTTTTCATTAGAATACAACCAGAAAAAATACACAATTTTCATGCAGTATTATAAAAAGTATTTAGTGTGACCTTCCCTTAAACTTAAGCAATAGCAGGAATCTGTCACTCTGGAAGCCTAACTTCTAATTCTAATCTAATGACTTCAGCAGAGTCTCCCCAAAAGAGGTTGAGATGTGTTCAGTGCCAAGGCTGGTCACACTAAATACTGATTTTTTTGGTTCTTAAAGTTGTGTTTTAATTTTTCATCATTCCTGTATTTTCTGTCTGTCTTAATAAAGAGGAAACAGACACATAAATATGGAGAGTCATTATAACACAACACTGTACATAATATAATACTGTATATAAAATGCACACTAATGCCATATAGGCTGTATGGATTCCCTCCAAATCATTAACATTAAAGGATCCTACAATTTTTGCTGAATCATACCATAAGTTCTCTAGCGGTGAGCTCATCTGCCATTAAGCCTTGGAATGGGGTGACATTTCTGGGGTTTTTCCTAGATATCCACTTACATTTAGTATCTAAAGAGCAGAGCCAACATCAGCAATTTTCCACCCCTTGAGTGGGGCTGGAGTCCAAGACGGGACTGTGCAACCGCTAAAAAACCCCAGACAACAAAGAAAGACGTGCTGATCTCAAAGCCTGAGAGTCTTTGTTTCATATGTGGTACGAGTGAAAAGAGACTAAAGTTAGCTTAGGTTAGCGAGAGAAACCCAGTGTGAAAATTACCTCAGAGAAGCTATCAAAAAACTGTCAAGCTATTCTGTGTGTCTAATATTAACATTTCTAAATATAATATCCCTCAGTAATTGAAGTCTTACTTAAAAATAGATCAAACAGGAAGTTCTTTTTTTATTTATTTGTCGGGGGAGTGAGAGTTCAGGTAGACAGTGAATAATTCATGGCAGATTTGAGCACAGTCCAAACAAAGCTACCACAGCACGCCGGCACTCGCATTAAAACCTGATAAATATCCTTCCCGTGCTACTGCTGTGTTTCCAATGCACAAAAATACATGCTATTAATAAAATATCAGTTCTGATTCAGGTTACAGGAATGACTTAATGACAACATTACTTATTTAAAATCAGTAGCTATTAGTAACTACTAAAACTAGTTTCACTTTCAATTATAAGTAGCTTGGTACGCTACACTTTTTAAGCGGCTTCTCTAATACTTAAAATAAATCTCTACACCTCTCATTGTTGCAAGTTTTTGTGGTGAAATGAAACTTGATGAGGGTGCAGTAATACCTTAATTAGTATTACACTGTAATCGCATCAGCTAAACATTGCAGTGGGAGCAAAAACAGATAAAGGGAGTTATTATCACCTCACTCTTTAAATGATGATGGATGTATCATACGCTGCCCACACTGATGTGAAGCATCACACTGAAGGCAGTGAAAGTCTGTTGCATATGGTGCAGCCGTGTGCGTTAATAAGTCACAGAGATCTTTAAATCTAAGCAACCAGGCTGGTTAGCAAGCCTGGATTTTTTTAATCTAAGCATGGTGTTTTTCTTTATTTACATACTATATCCAATCCCTATTTAATATAGTAAACACACATTGTAGTTATCAGCAGAAACTAATACCAACAGGCTAATGTTTAATGCTAACAAGCTAAACTGTGACCTCTTCGGTCCAAAACATCAAACTACACCTCAACCAATGGCATGAGTTTAGGGGCGGGGCTACCTCCAGACAATACATAAGGGAGCATAAGGGACAAGTGTGTTTGAAAATCTTTTCAGCAAGTCATTATTTGTTCAATCATATCAGCAAAGCAGTTGATGAAGTAATTACAATTTTTCGAGACAGAAATGAAAAGGCTCACAAACATGGAGAAACCTGAGATGGTCTGTACTGATAAATCTGCACTGAAGAATGGCACCTCCAATTCTCAGGGTATCAGCTGGATTTTTGTACCTCAGAATGAGCCCCACTGCGGCAATCTCCTGTGAGAAACATATTAACCTCATTGTGCTGGCAGAGTGCCCATCTGAGATGATCCAATATGGCCCAATATTGCTGCCCTGCATAATTAGTTCAGATGGCTCTGCATGATGTCCTCTGCATTCAGGAGCAAGGAACATGTGATAAATGGCAAACGTCCATCAGTTAAATGACAGGAACATGCGGAAATTGATTTCAGGGAATTACATACTGTCCTACAGACTGTGGCGAAATCTTAAAAAGCCACAGCATATATCAACATCATTATGGCTATATGGTGTAGACCTGAGTTAATGGAATACAGATAGCATCTGGACGTGTGATGTCCCACATTTAAATGAGCTTTGGTCTTGCTATAGAAAAATGGGTCTCTAAGCAAAGTTCTCCTAAACAGAACCAAAACTGAAATACCTAGCACCCCGAATCCTGTGGGCAATTATCAACTACCTCAAAAGAATGAATGAAGTAATATTAAGTTACCCTTTACCTTGAAACAGACACTGTCTTGTCAGACTGCTGTTTTGCTCTTATTTCATTAAAATTAAACAGACGGCTACTTTTAGCTAATGAGGCTAAATGAGACAACTGTTTACTACCTGAGAAGCCACAGCAGATGCTTACAGTATGAGCACTGGTGCATGACTGTCAGTTATGTAACTGAAGCAACACAACAGTGGTTCTATCACAAATTAATGTCAATACAATCAGCCTAATCGTTGTTTTGAATAGATAAATAGGTTAGTGCTTTTTGTCAAAATTAACTGGATCAATAGATAAATGACAACCTGTGGTGTGTTGACCTAAAGATTATAGATATTAACAATGTACCACAGATCTGTTACTATGAATGGGAAAAAGTGCAATAATCAATACGACACCATTAGCAAACGAAGCTCCGCCTTCTGGTTAAAAGGGCCAATCATCAATGGCAAAACACACAATGACTTCTGGGAGGGGGTAGTTAACAGCCTTTGCGTGTGCATAGTAGCTGGGGCAATTTTGAGCGCAGTTTAAAAATTAAGAAATAGAATTTATGTATTTAACAGATTTTAATTTTCCAGCTGATGTTTGGTTTTAGTTGTTGGTCAGAAATATACTGCTTTACTATAAATTTAGCCAGTGATTTGGATACATTTATTTTCTCCCATTCAAGTAGACAGAATGTAATCTTGTATGACTAAAATATCTGCCCAGACTGAAAATACGACTGTGAAGACTTTCCTTAAAGATTCGTTGGTGGACCACAGTTTGAGGACAGCTGACAGGACATAAATTCAGTGGTACCCAGAAATATCTGCCAATGTTTTGTTCTTGGTTTCTATAGTGAATCAAAATTATTTTGTAGAATTTCCCTGATGCCTGTTGATGTGCTTAAGAGCCAATTTCAGTGCAGCAAACACATAGACTGAGACCAATATTTAGTTACTGAAGACAGCTGTGACGCACACCTGCGTCAGAGGACAGTCTCGGAATAAATACAGCTGATCATCTGTATGTGAAACAGACAATAATAATCAGCATAATCATCAAACTACATTTGTTCTGCTTCATCCTCACAGAGATAAAACTAGGGAGGGCAAGAATCAACTCTCAGTGAGGACACCTAGCTTTTTAACATTTACATACAAAAATACTATATATATTTCTTTCCTTTTGGTCATGAAAGCATCTTCAGAAACAGTGACTGGTAATTCTATTATGTTCAGCTGCTATTCCGCTTCAATTGCCACAGCACAAAAGTATGAGGGACTTGTCAAACTTGTGCTTTTGTTGCTAGGCTCACAAACGAAAATCTTTTATGAAAGACCAACAGCCACAATTGGCTTAAATCCCAACCAACAAACATTTAAACATTGTTTTCTAACAGCAACACCCATAAATCATTATTCTATTCTATTAAAGGCACTGGCAACCATTATATGGAGAGTGCACATAATTCATTTAAAAAAAATAAGTAATTAAAATTAATTTAATAATGATATCAACAAAGCAGAGAAATGTAATACTCAGTAGACTGCAGTGCTATAATTAAATCACATTTAGGATGAAGACACAACTGCATGAGGTAAACATAGCAGTACATTTCGAAAGCATTAGCATATGAAAGTGGGTGTCAAGGGGCTCGAAAACCTGGCAATGGAGGCGCCAACTCTGCAAAAAAAGCTGCAACAGATTAAACAGAGTTCTATCACACCAGCCGTCCAGGAGCCAAATCCCTTTTTCCCAGCGACAGCCTGTGTCTACATTTGCTTTCATTATCTTCCAAAAGAACCTGAGAATTCGCTATAACTACAAACTGTAGACCGTAAGGTAAGGTTCTGTCTCTATTTCCTTTATCAGATTCACAACCAACATTAGACCACAAAATCTCCAATTTTGTCAATATTTATATATTTTTCTGGTCAGACACGACAGGGTCCTTATAGGCTTAAATTGCACTGTTAGAGACAGATCCTCTAAACCAATCAAATCGCTGCATGGAACGCGTGGTCCCCGGCAAGAGCGTTTAAGAAGGGTGCGGATGTCAGCTCCAATTTCAACAGGGCTGCTCAAAGGGGTGTGGGATTGATCAGGGATTTATGTCTTTAAGCAGGTGGTCCCCACGCTTGTCAAAGCTAGACAGGAAAAGGGAAGGATGGCAGGATTGCTGAGGCCCACAGCAAATCTAAACTCTTTAATAAAAAGACCCTGTCAAAATTAAAGTAGCACATCAAAAGCCAGTCATTAAGACTCATAGCCTCAGCGTCAAATTACCAGCGTTTTAATGCTCCTTGAGGAATTCCATCCGACAAAGGATAATTTTAGCTGTTCTACACTCTGTCTTGTTAAGTAGGATTGGTTTCGGAGCACGAGTATCATGTCACTGGAAGCCAAAAATACACACACAAGTATTTATTACTGTAGCAATGTGACTAATTTGTTTAATTAGCTAAACTGCATTATAGTGCCATGAGACGTATTTAAAAACCTGAGGTTATTTGTTCATTTTTTTCCACCTAACTACATCTTTGAACTTTAAAGACACTGGTTTCCAGCTGTGGTCTTCAGACTTATTTACAGTGAAGGGATGCAATGGTTCTATCTAGAACCATTCTAGCTATATAAAAATAGAAAATAGCTATTTAAATAAATCTAGCTGAATAAAAGCCATTTGAACAAATGAATTCATCTACTACTGTAGATGATGTCATTTAACCAGATTCCAGAACAATGTTGCCTCAGCCATGACATCATGGCCCATTTCTCCTGAGTTTACCAGTTTGTTATACTTGACCTCTACAGAGTACTGACCAAAACACAAACACTTATTTAATGGCCGCCAAAATTTACTAGACCAAATTAGTGCACTCAATATGTTAATAAAACATGCCGGGAGCTTGACTGGAAGATGTCCAGACACAAAATGGTTTGCTTTACGGTCTCAAAAAGCTGCATTGATTTTGTCGACTGACTTTGGGGATTTGTTTTTTCATAGAGGCAGCTGCTAAGTTTAAAAGCGAAACAGAAAATGTCCAGGAAATGTAAAATGTCAAGTCTCTAATGCTCTCTATCTCTCTAATGAGATTAGTTTTATGATAAACAAGTCCCCCAGCACTGTGCAGTGGTGCATTATGGGATTGGGCATTGGCAGTATTGTGTGGTGATGCCTGGGCTATGACTTGTCGCCTCAGTTCAGCTACCTGTGTGGTAGTGTTATCATGCCTATTTCACGCCTTGACACCACAGGATGACCAACTGTGCTGAAGGCACCGGGCTGTGGAGACGTGCACAACACAGCAACTCTGAGAAAAATATTAGAACATTTCTCCAAAACTAAGTTCAAAACTGCTGACAGAAATAAGTATTTGTTTCAGTAAACTGCTGAATATGCAGCACTGTTTGACAGAACTGAACAAAGATTTTCTGTATCAGGTGCCTAGAACATATCCATAGAGTTTTGCATGAATTAAAAACATAGGTGTGGCACATAATAGAATAAAAGTTGCATTAATATATTTTTTAATTCAGCAAATTAAAAGTGCAAAAGAACCAGAGGGCAACCAAAATTCTTAAGAGCTTTTATATCTTCTCTCCTGCAATCTGTGATGCATATATTACGAAATTTTAGCATAACATTGACATTTGGGGAAGCAGTATTTCTAAAGGTCCCCTGACTTAAGGTTTAAAATGGATTTTTTCCCCTTAATCTAAAATTAATGGTAACTGTAAATTGCTGGGCAAAATCATTTCAGCGCTGCTTTTAATGTAAAAACATCCGCCATCTACTTTGCTCATAAAAGCAGAAAAGGGCAGATACCATCTAACACAAAGAATCCTTTTTTTGTCACACTAACTTGCTGAGCAGAAAATGAAGAATGTTTCATAATAATTTCATAAATATTAGGAACCTAAATGCACTAATATAAACACAAACCAAGACATGTTAATATAGCTGAATAATATTCACATATCACATGGAGTTCCAGATTAAGTCAACATAATTCAGACCTAATCTTCATATATAAGCCATAGAAGTATAAAAAAACTCTTTTAAGGAATTGCCAGAGTGCAGCTAATAGTGTGGTCTGCTCCTCTTTGCCCCACTGCATTGTGGGACAGGTCAAAGCTCCACATTTTCATACCTCAGGCTATTTTCTATTCAAGCACAGTTGGCTTTGCAATTTGTCTCCAACCAAAGCAAGCATGATCCAGACGCTGTCATTTTCCCCTTTCTATTAAACACGCTGAAGCAGAAACCAGCGCCGGCTGTCTATGGAGCGATTCTTATTTGAGAATGGTCATGGCTAATGCACATTATAATTGGTCTGAACATGGGACAATAAATCTTGATGCATTTGCAACAAAACAGATTCCTGAGTTTATCTCTGCAGCACGAAACGTCAATGTGGTCAATGAGTTCACGCAGGAATCACTGAAAGCTCCATATATCTGTAACTACAACAAGCCTTTCCCAGTTAACAATTTTAGGCTGAGAGAACGTTCCCTAATGTTTCCATCAAGTAATAAAAGCAAAGAAAGTTTAAAAGTTTCTTTTTAAAAATTGCATTAGTCACAATATTGCTTAAACTTTTTATTCTGTAACATTTTTAAAATGTTCTAAAAACAAATAATAATGTTAAAAAGTTCTACTGCAAAGTTCTAGCGTTACTGCAAAACATCTTTAACATTAGCCAACGTTCTAAGAAAGTTTCCTGGTAGTTGGGTATACTTTTCAAATCAAACCACTGAATGAGATGCAAGGAAATTATGTGGTACTAAGAGGCCTCGAAATGAGACGTTATCTGAGTCACTCAGTCGCTTGTACCATTTCTAATCAAAACAAACCAATACTTACAGGCCTCTATAGCCTCCGTTCCATTCATTTGCCTTACATGCACGCATACTCTCCCAAACACACGCACACGCACTTCCCAGGCACATCAAAACAAGCAAACAGACACAAGGACACTCAAACAGATGGAAACATCAAAGACCCATGCAGGGATACAGGCAACCAGAACACACACACACATCTGCAGTGTAGCTGGACATGCACGACACATGTAAAGCTGTCTGACTGGTGCTTACCTCTGCAGATGGGCACTGGGAAATCCCACACAGCCGCATTTCCTGCGTTGGTCACACAGGTGAGTTGGGGATGTCCGTCCAGCACGTAGCCCGTAACGCAGCTGTAGCGGATCTTGTCACCCACGTTGAAACGTGTTCCATACAAGATGCCCTTGGGTGGAACACCCGGGTTCCCACAGGAACTGCTCTGCAATTCTAAGAGGAAAGAGGTTTGGTTTTAGCTTGAATTCAGAATGCAAGAATACATGATGTCGCACAGACTGGAAAGTAGAACTGTGGGTACTTCAATGTACTTAGGATTTGGTAGTATTAAGCAAAGCCCCTTTTGCTAAGTGAGTATGCACTGCAGCTTGCTTGGACTTTATACCGATGTGCAAAACCTGGTGTTTTAAGTTATCTCAGCATGCTGGAGTCAGAGAAGCTGTACTGTCATTCCAGATTGTGAACTGTGAAATAAAATGACATTCCTCCAGGACCAAGGTGCTAATACAGACAATAGTGGGTAAGACAACACAAGAGACACACTTAACTGTACATAATTACCTTATACAGAATAACTAACTATTATCTATTTAAGTCTAACTATTATCCAAGTCATCTAAAATTATATACACAGGTTACATAAGGTGAATGAGTGCAAACGTGTGAACATGCACCAGTTAAACAGCCTTACAACCACATGACAAACATAATGTGCAAATGTGAGGGAATTTGCGTATTGGTGAATGTATATTGTGTATGTGTGTGTGTGTAGATGTACAGAAGTTAACACAGGAGTTAACAGGGTCAATGCCATAGATCTGCTCATATCTGATTAGTAACCTATATTAGTGCACTATTTCCTACCAACACTGAGGACTCAAGGGCTAAAGAAACAACATTTTGTTTGAATTATGTGCTCTTTAATTGCCAATTTATGCTTTATGTCCTGGTTTGTTCAAAGCCAAGGACAGAACTGTGGCACTCAGAATTGAATACGGCTCAGGGACTAGTTAAAAAGGGGAGAGAAAGTGAAAGAGAGAAAGAGAGAGAGGTGATACCTTCTCACATTGATTGTGCTGTTACACACGAGTTTGGGTGGCAGCCATCTTGCTTGCTGTAGGACATAAATTCAGTGCTGACATTCAAAAAGTTAGACAAACTACTCCAACACTAGGGGCCTATTTAAGTTTATATGTGTTTTTATGCTGTTGTTTATTGATCTTAAACTTCACTGCTTATTGCGCCTTTACTTCTGAAGAGCCAATGAACACTGTAAAGCAAACCAGAGTGCCTTATGAGTTAGGGTGAGTTATTTGAGACGTTGCCTACTTTAATTAATTAGTTCTAGACTAAGAAGTCACAGACTAAGGTAAATAAGGCCTAAGCAGCTGTAAATATCCTAATATCCTATAAATATCCTAACTGGTAGACAAGTTCTCCTGGTTTAATCTAAGCCCTTTCTGTGGAACCAGGCTTGTATGTTTATATAAGCAATATAATTCAACCCTTTTGCATAACATGGATCGTGATACTGGGTGCAGCCCTGTGTAAAACAGTATGTTTTTGAGCAACCTTATGAAATTGTATTGATTATGTTAAGAGCAGTAAGAAAAACAGCATCTATCAAGTAAGATTAACTACTTCACTATTTCAAAGATTACAGCAAGCAAGCCACCAAGGACAACAAAATATCTACACAGCGTTTTCTCATTCATTCTCACTGTGGTTTTCAGCGCTCCAAAAATTACAACACGTGATTGCAAACCTACAAATGATGTTTTTGTAATATTATAATTATGATGACTTTTATTATTATGAATTATTCGTACTGGTGAATGTCTTGTTTCTGTTCATTTTTTCTAATATTTTATACTTTATATTATTTCTACCTTTTAAGACTGAACAAATAGCCTGTATTATCTTTTACAAAGGATGGTTGTATTGTACAATACATTATGCTGGAATATACCTTGTATATACTCTTTATTTATTTATTTTGCTTGGTACTTTGTAATTTTTATTAAGAAATTACAATTGCTCTGCAAATTATGGATTTCTGGATAAAGATGTCTCTCATAAGGCCTATCAAACCCGTCAAACACAACCCACAGCACAGCTAGCATTATTTCAATGGACAGCAAAGAAAATCATTTAAAAATAAATAAATATGTCTTTAAATGAACACATTCTCTAGCTGACTTATGCCAAAAATGGACTCAGAGCTACAGACAAACCATTCTGAGTTTGACGCATCGGATTCCCAGAGAAAGACATGACACACACACACACTGCTAAACAAGCCTAAAGCCATATCAATGTCCCCACTTATTCGCTTGGCAACTCCCCTTATTTAATATCACTAATTACACCATCACAGAGGCAGCGAAACAGACCGAATTAAAAGACGGGCACCGTCCCATCACCCAACACGCACCTCCCTTGTCAGGACCGCGGCCTCTGCTCTCAGGATGCTACGGATGGATAGTGTGTAAAATGGCTGGTGTGTAAATTACACAATAAGAAGCACCAGCGACTGAGAACACCTCCCTGCGCTCTCATCACGTTGATTATAACCTGCTGAAGCCTGATTCGCATTGAGGAAATGACAGTGTCGGAAACAAGCATCCGGCCGCCATTACCGCACTGGGTATGAAAAAGCTTCACATTGGAAGGATTAAATAAAAAAGTATAAATGTGATAATCTTGTGTCAGCAGAACAGGCATTCCAAGCCCTTGAGGGCTGTCAATTTTGCCATTTAGAGCAGTGATGGATCGCTTGCGTTTGTCATTGAGGCCGACGGGAATATCAATGAAACGAAAATGAGAGATCTGGTACATCAACGGAAAAGACAACAAAACCAGGCAACTGTCCGTGCAATGCTCTGTAATTTGAAGCGAGTCTGTCGCCCGCCGTACACAAGCAGCCTTCACACAAACAGCCACACACAATGTGGTTAATTAGTGTTTTTAAAAAGTGCACTTAGAAGTTTCCTCATTAAAAAGTTTTACATACCCACCAGAAAGAAAAATCACAAATGAGATCTCTTTAATATCTCAATTATTTCTCCTGGAAAGCCACAAGATTAAATGAAGAGCAAATGAATTTGGCCCATGCCTCCTGTGCCTCTAATATTTCTTATAACAAACAGAAATTTCACAAGAAGAACCCAGAAATCTCACAAATGTCTCCATTAGGTGATCTCAACAATGTCACAGTGTCATACAACTGTCAGGTCTGCAAACAAAGGTTCATATTTCTGGAGATTTCAATATGAACTTAAAGTTCTCATCCAAAATCTACAGCAGCTATTAGTTGTGTCATGCATTTTTATTTCTCCAAAGCAATTTTAAGAAAACATCTGAGACTAAGTTGATACATAAATAAAACACACCTGAGAACTTAAGCTATCAAAGAGCAAAATAAAGTTCAATATCAGACACAATATCCTGTGAAAAGTTGTACTTGATATCATCACATCACCACTAGACAAGTTAAATGCCAAAATGTCACAGTTTAACAAACTCCAAGCCAAGATTAGCAATACATGCTATCTATACTGTAACAAGCAGCAGAGTGCTTATCTAATCAATTAATCAAGCAAACATTAAGTTGTTATCATAATTGAAATATTAAATATGCCTAGTTTTTGTTCCAAAACAGTGCAGAGCTGTATGACACCAATATGACATTAAGGCAAAACTCCTTCACATTTGCATAAAGACTTTCAGTCTAAGCCATTGCGACCGGCTTCCAGTATGATTTAGCAAAGGTTACAAATCTTCCAGTAATCTCCCTGATAAGTCTGTGTGACACAGAGACACGCCCCGGGGGGAGTCTGGCTTTCTCCAGGGGTCCGAGATCTCCACACAGCAGCCGTGTGAGCAGACGGATGGGGGAATAACATCTAAGCTTGTTAATGCCCTTCACTGGCCCATCACTATCCCTCTCTCAACACTACTTAAGAGTTTCTGTAAAAGATCACCACTGCCCTTCAATCTGCTGCCAGTGTTAGATTCAGCGTCAAGTTCACTTAGAATTCGCTTACCGGGAAGCTGCCTGCAGCAGACTGGTTTCCTGTGGAGATCTCTGACTGATTCTGATAAAGACGCCCGGTCACATATTCTGTGAACTGTATCTTTCAAGCAATCTGTACAAAATGATATTCACAGAAAGAACAGCAAGTTCCAACGGCTCGGTGCTCCCAAAAGGGCCATAATAAAAACGTGCTGCATTTTATCTTCTCAGATGATCTTATGAAGATACTGCAGCGTCTGTTTCCATCTCTGCTCTTTTTTTAATGAAGTAACTTTCTGACTGAGATACGGGCCACAGAAATGTCAGCAACGAGCGCCATTTGGGACGTCTCCTGCACCAAACGTCTAGTCATGTCAAATTTAACAGGGCACGCAAATTTCGAGAACCTCCCGCCAACGCCATGTATGACAACGGAAAGGGGATTTATTTTATGTGGCAGTGGTATTCATGCGAACAGCCCCCCTGGCATTTCTCTTCTTCTGGCAAATTTGCTTTTAACTGTGATACAAACACTTCTGGGATTTAGCAAAGAGCATCTTAGAGACTTATTTTTTTAACAGATTTTATTTATATTTTATAATTAGCGATTACAATAACTTCAAAGTCCTGAATTGTAGATTAAGAGGTACGATTGCTATACTAAAATGCTCTTACAAATCCAAGTTCCAAGGTTTTAAAACAAAAAAGACATTAGCACCTTCAGTTTAAAGAAGATTTAGCTCATCTGTTTCATTCCCCAATATATTAAACAAGAGTCCACATATCTGAGCTCTAAAAGTCAACTTAAGGGTTGAAGAAGGTGGGCTGGGAAATGGGTTTTAAGCTGTAGAATTAGCTGGTTCTCTTATCACCAGACCTCCATTTCAGCTGGTCATTCATCACAGTCCTGCAGCCTGACATGTATCGCTGGGGCTGGACCTTGCAGCTTGGACTCTTGGGTGACAGGGCATTTCCTGCCCTCAATGTTCCATCTTTTGTACCAGCTAATATGTGGTCCATCGATTGCATTTGCTAAAGCTGGATGTACTTTTGAATGTTTTCTGTTAAGATAAAAATTGGTCCCTAAAGAGAAGTGAAATTCTTCAGCACAGGTGGGTGGAAAGCAAAGCAATATGCTAGCAAAAAGTGACTAATTCTCTTTAGTCTTTAAAAAGAAAGTCAGTGTAATTTTTCTAAATAATATAGCGTACCAGTAATGTTTTGAGAGAAGGAAACAAAGCCAACAGAACGCCTACACTGTTTTAAATTTCTAAGTACATTTCTGTGCCACAACCAGCAAAAATAATGACAGGGTTTATTGAACATTCACCCCCATATGTCATTTATCAAAATGATAGCCACGCCCCCAAATCACACCATTGGTTAAGCCAACGTTGCTGTTCAATATGCTCAAACAAATAGCAATGATTTGATCGCACCCCAGAACTATCATGTTGACACTTTTAAAGTGTAAACACTGAGGGCTTCAATGCACTTTTTTAGTCTCTGCATATTAAGCAGGGGCTAAAATACATTTTTATACATCATTTTTAAAAATCACATTCACAGAAACCATACATGCCCACAAGATGAGAATAATAGTTTTAAGACAGGCACAGTGATAACTTATTTCATGCAGAAAGCTGGTATCACATCTTCTGCAATTTTTTAAATATAATTACCCACATGTCCTCTACAGAATTACTCATGCATGCTTAAATTGAGACAGCAATTTTCACAAACAGCTGTCTTTTCCCATCAGCACATGAAGGTTCTGGAGAGAGCTTGACGGTTTCCCCCAGCCCTTTGTGCGACAAGGTCCAAGAAGACTCAACTTCATGACACCATGCGAGAAAAATAAACACGTCCTCCCTTGGGGCAGGAGGAACGAGTCTGTCAACCAACAGCTAAAGATGAGCAGAAACAACTAGAAGCTTTCCACAGGCATGAGGCCCTCCCACTGGCCAATGCATTAGCATCCCAATTTAGCTTTAATACATCCCCAGTCTGATGCCAAAGGGGGAACTTTATTACAATGTGTTGTGACCTCGCCTCAACGCTCTCTTGCTTATAAATTATTCTCCTTTCGGAGCACAGAAGGAATTCACCGATCCACTTACAATCCCCCGGGAATAATAAGATCTTTAAACCCATTTCCATCTGCCAAGCAGGAATGAGTGCATTGGCCTCGCCATTCAGTTCTGGAAGACATATAATGGAGATATTCTCTTTTCATTATCACAATTATGACTCCATTGCCAGGAGGAATGGATCTCTTTGTTTCCTGCTGGACATGGATTCTCAGTCTCACGCGGGCATCGCACAGCTGGTTGGCTCAGATGGAGGATGACTGGGTGGGACAGCGATGGCAAATTTTGGGCTCCGTTTATTTTATCCACATTTGTGCTCACATAAAAAAGTAAAATACAGCTGTAGCTGTACACCAGGCAGACAAAGGAGAGGGACAAAAAGAAAAGAACGTATAAATGTGAAAGAGAGGCCTGTCGGGCACGCTTTCAATCATACTTTATTATTGAGACAGATGACACAACAAAGTGGAAAGAAAGAAAAAAATGAAGGAGGTACTTAAAACCTGGCTGGCAGTATTGGGGCCTATGATGTGGTATTAGTATTTTGGAGGTGAGCTCTGCAACGTGATTCATCACCTCCAACTAATGCTTTGAAAAAGAGCCAATTCATACTATACTCTCAGATGGTCTGGTGGACAATAGATCATCCTGCTGGTCATGGGGGTCGTAATGCTTTCAAAACGACCTAATTTAGAGCGAATGTAACTCTCTGTGCTATCTAAGCGCAGCGCTGCTGTACATCAGAATTGTGTTGATAAGAGAAGCCGCAGACAGTGCGCTGTGTCAAAGGTTATGTATGGGAAGTCGTAATGGGTGAAAATGAAAGCCTGTTGTGGATGATTGTTTGTGTGCGTCAGAGGCGTTGTGTAGCCGCGTTTGTCTTTATATGTAGGAGTGTGCGTATCTACTAACAGTATATATCAACCCTTAGGATCATTAGGAAAATATGACCTGCGTCACACGTGCTGCTCTTGTGTATTCGGATCCATCATGGCTAAATTCAAACCTTCACAGACTTTCATCATCTGCCTCAGGGATCAAAGGTAAGGCTGCTTTCATAAATCATCCTAAACAAAAGATAAAAGCAACTATGAATATGTTCACAATTCGCATCATTTACATGTATGCATTCAGCAAACGCTTTTATCCGAAGTCACTTACAGTGCATCTCGCAGTGTTCCATCAGAATCGAACCCACAACCTTTGGGCTGCTAGCGCAATACTTTACCCCAGATGAGGTACAAGAACACTGGCAGAACCCATCAGCTGTGACATCACACCTTCATAAACTTTGAGGTACATCTGACCTTGTGGCTTCAACATCACCAGGGCAACCTTAAGATCAGTCACAGCTCAACTGCGTATCGATCGCGACCTGTTCTGGTATGGAAGGGCTGCGCTCGTGGTGTGGGCTACAAGAGACAGGCTGAAAACTAATGGGTCTCACCATCAATGGTCCATCTCCAACACAGCGCCACTCCTTTGATGATCATCAAAAAGGACTCCTGCCGTTTTGATCAGGCCTCTGTACGGACACCTCAGATTGCCTCTGTTGCTAATTGAGGGAAGCTTTGTGCTCTGTGTAGGTGTAATTAATTTACATGGGAAGTTAATTATTGTTGCTACTCTGAGAGCTCTAAAACAAAACATTTTCCTACCTCCTAATTAAAAAGATAGAGGATCATTTATGACTAAATAGAGTCGTCTACTGTCTGTTACCTTTGACCCGTGTTTAAATGAAATTGATATGCAGTTCAGCCTAATATGATAAATGGTAACAAGACTCAATGTTTGATTAGCGCCGCTACGCTATTTTTGGTCCCTAACAAGACCTGAGAAAATGTAGGTTGACGTGAAGAGAACTTATCAAATGACTACAACCTTTTGTGAAAGTGTTAAGACCTCAAAAATGACCTGCTAATATTTGAGAAATAACTACATTTCAACATCACTTACCCAAATTTGTGCCATACAGACAGGAAAAAATAATTAACAGGAATTGTTCACTCATAAATGGCAATTCTTTCATCATTTATTCTTTTTCATTCATTCTCCAGAACCAGATCAGAAAAAGATCCTTTTTTTGAACCAGTTCTTCACACACAAGATATATGGACTATTTTTCCTTGTTTCTTCATGAAGTTTTCTGTCCTTTTTAAAGCTTGACAGACGTGGGCACTACAACCTGTCAGAACAACTTGGAGATAAACAGTGTATGAGTTTAAAATGACATAAGTAAGAGTAAACAACAATCACATGTTTATTTTCAATTTCTTGAACATAATACTTTTATAACAAACTACAGTATTCATTTTATGTTAATATATCTAAAATAGTTTGTCATCTTGTGAGTTCTTTAAAATATTCAGTGCATATTTCACATTACAGTGCTGAGGTAACGTCATATGAGTTAAATAAGGTGAAGTAAATGATATTGTGTCAGGACATGTTCCTATCAATGACATGTTCTATTGTAGTATAGGAGACCTGTAGGCAGATGCTGAAACCAGCAGGAACGCTAATGATGTACAACTGTGTTCAAAGGCCTCTGCATGTACATTTTTAAGCAGCTTTGAGAGAAAATCAGGGTTAAGCAAAGAACAAGTTCACTGAGTCTTGTGTCACTCACTACCAAAGAGGGTGACCATGGTAACATGACAGGGCTCCTTTTTGCTATCATTGGCTGGGATGATGACAATAGCTCTTGAAGCTGTGACTATGACTCACTAACACAGTGTCAGATGTCTGCTGAACGTATTAAACACCTGAGACAACAAGATCCTAAGACAAGCCGCTAATGTTCAGTTCAAAGTGACTAATCCATTCTGGAAACAAAAACATCCTAAAACCAGCCTAAACTGACTTATTGATTTTAGCTGGATTAAGTTAGCCAGAACAAACAGGCTGGGAGACCAGCATAAACCAGCCAAGACCATCATAAACAAGCCAAGGCCACAGGCTGGTCTTAGCCTTTTACTTAAAAATATACTTAAATATAGACTACCCTAATGAAAGGGATCTCAACAACTAAAGTATTGCAGCCACAAGTAACCAAAGTTACTAATACTAATAGATTCAAAAATTGTTATTAATTTTGCATGAATAACAGGAACTCAGTCACTGACTGCTGAGAGCTTCATGATAGCTGTCAGAGAAACATCAGTGCCCTTCTAGTGCTCTCATAGTTTTTATCTTTCACTATCTTTCCATCTTCTGTCCACTTCTCCCTTTCCTGTCCTGTGTGCATTACAGCACCAACCTTGTTTTCTTGTTGTTTCCTGTTGAAATCTCAGCCACTCTCTGGAGGTCTTCTCTGCTTTCACTGAAGCTCTCCACAGCTGTGCTTGACTCTTCTGTCTCTCCTTCTAATATCATTGTGAGCCTTTAATGCAGGAGAACCATCTCAATTATCCTCTGCCTGCCTCTCCTGGCATGCTTCAGTTGAGTCCATCTTACAGCTCTCAAAAGGTTCATGCCAAATTGGAAATCTCGGTATGCAATTAGGTTGGTCACTAAAGCATTCCTTAAATCTCCATGTCAAATAATTTTGACATGAATTTATTCTCTGCACAGCTTTACGGTATAGGTATAGATAATGATATGTAAAAAAATCCCATTTATGCCAGGCTGAGCAGAACCTTTATTCAATACTAGAAATATTGCAATTGAAATTTAGAAA
The DNA here is from genome assembly GCA_036877545.1 of Yasuhikotakia modesta. Lineage (NCBI taxonomy): Eukaryota > Metazoa > Chordata > Actinopteri > Cypriniformes > Botiidae > Yasuhikotakia > Yasuhikotakia modesta. The sequence continues at coordinate 19,297 of JBAJNP010002164.1, forward strand.
TGCATGAAGCATCCAAAGAGAAAGTCTTTGATTACACCCTTCATGCAAAGAACAAGGTGGTAGCCAATCAAAAATCAGCAGCCTCGGTTACTGTATAATCAAATCGGATGCATGCGGTCCCAACAGCTGTGATTCACAGCTATAGATAACACAGAATGGCCCCAACTGTCTAACACAAAATCTGGATTTACCAATGCAATGGGAAAACTACCAGAATAGGCGATCAGAACCATGGACAGCGCCCAGACAGGCCCACTGCGGCTGGGAACTGCAGCTTTGTACATGGAAGCTCTTGCATTTCACGATGGCAGATAAAATGATTCCTGTTCCCAACTCAACAGCTCCGGGGGCTACAGGCAGCAGACTGCAGAGATTAATAGCAGTGTCTGCACAGAAATAAAACGAGGCCTGGTCCAAAATATATACGTTTACAATGAAACAGTAAAGGAATGGGGAAACGCCACTTTATCTTAGTTTAGAGGGTGTGACTGTACTCTGCTCTGTGTGAGGAAGCCCACCGCTATGTGTCAGAGCTGCAAAGATCGTAATCTAACAATTCTTCCACAGAAACCCCCTTAAGGAGGTTCAAATACCTGTTTATTGCCAGTTGGAAAAAGCTGAAAAATCTCTTTTACTTTTTTGGCAGCATGGCCTCCTCTTGACAGAAATTCCATTCCATAAATCTGCAAAACCGTGAGCAAATTTGTGTTATTTGTTCCCGCCATTTTGGTGTCCCTTTACCTTCTAAAGAGGCTGCAGATTCTGTGATTAAATAACCAGGTTCAGAGACCCCTACTGGAGGATAGAATGTCAAAAGAAAACCACAGCCAAAATAAGAGGAAGAACAAGAAAACAACACAGAAAGGCCGTGCTGTGGAGCTAAGATAGCAGGAGAGAATGGAAAGTCTCCCAACAGCTTTTGCCTGAAACAGAGAGATAGTAGTTGTTCTCCTGAGGAGGACATGGACTAAAAGCATGACTGACTCTTTCATTTTGTTGCATGTATAATACATTCTCAATGTCATAAAACAAGAAGATGTATTAAGTAGAAGGCGTGGAGAGGTAGAGTCATAAAAAAGGTTTATGCTCTACGTGAAAGTTGGAGGTGTGTTGGAGACAATGAATCACATTCTGTTCATCTTTATGAATGCTCACATGTATTGATCATTCTGTACGAGTGACTAAGAACAACCCAATATCACGTGTTCCCATTTATTAAAGGACAGTTCACCCAAAATTGAATCTGATGTCATCAGTTACTCATCCACGTGTTCCAAACTCCAGAGTATCCACTTCCACAATTCCAGAGTATGCATGGAATACAAAAGGCAAAATGTCCATGATCTTTTACCACACCTTTTGTAGTCCCCATACACTTTAATTATATGAAATTAATGGATAAAGAATTAATGGAAAAATTAATGGAAAAGGTGAACTATGCCTTTAAGGCAGAACATGGCAAAATGAACTATAAAACAAATTCATTTAAAATTCCATCTAACTGTATCCACTCAGGAGGAATGTTAGACATCTTTCGAAACCTAATCTCCTATCTAGTTAAAAGTAATTGCAACAGTTGCATTCATTCAGAGATTTACAGCTTTCAACCAATCAGATCACCACACGCGTCACCTGATATTATAAATGATACACGCTGACGTGCCCTACATTTGTGCATTCTAAGCCCGCGTGCTACAGAACATTTCTAACGCCAGAGGATATAAAAGGGGAATGGAAGGATTTTCGCAGTTGTTCTCTTCTTTGATCTAGTTCCCCTGCCCTGCGCAGGAACACTGGAGCTGCATGTCAAATCTGCTGGGAAGGCAGGCGGCGTCAGTCAGCGGCCAGTCAAACGGAACTAGAGAAGATGTGTGTAAGCTGTCTCACGAGATACCAGCGCTTTGATAACCCTGCAGGAGAAGCCCTGTGTGTGTGTGTGTTGTGAATGCATCTCCTCTATTTCACAGTGTGTGTGTGTTAAATGATCCATACAAATGGTGTGATTGTGAACATGTGCTTTTTTGTTACTCTTTAAGTGCACTAAATGGATGTTCAGTGTTTGTATCGATGCGACTGTGTGTGTTTCCAAAGGCAGCTCCATTTCGGAGGGGAAAAGCGTAGACATTTTTCTCTAGAAGACGGTTATATCTGACAAAACCTCTGTTTGAGGATGCAGTCTAAGCAACAAGAGCAAAAGAAAAGAATAAGCAACGTTTCATGTTGTGCCTAAGAACACGGCTTAACTTTCCAAAGGCCATAAATGTCTTACAGTTTTAAAAATGGAGTCCAAACTGCAAAATGATGCCACTAATCTGCAATAAACTTATATAAACATCAATGATAATAATAATTATTATTATTATTAAGTCCATGCTGATGGATGTTTATTGCAAATTAGCACCTAATGCTAATTTGAATGATCCTCATCCAATTAGAACGTATAACACATCAAACCTATTCATTCTGAGGAAGGGTTACAGTTACACTGCTGTAATTTAATTAGCTTTATTTAAAAAACATTACAGGTGGTATGTCCTCATTTATCATGTGTTCCCAGATGGTAAAGTGTGTGTGTGTGTGTGTGTCTGTGTCCTGGTATTCACTATGTTATTAGTACCAAATGCCCCAACCAGTTTAGTAATACCAGTAAATTTTGACCTTGTGGGGACATTTTAGGTCCTCATAAGGAAACAAGCTTATAAATCATACAGAATTATCTTTTCTAAAAAACCTAAAGCAGTGAAAAGTTTTCTGTGAAGGTTAGGATTAGGGAAGGGTTAGTGTAGGGGGACCAAATATACAGGTTATACAGTATCCTTAAATCCTTACATCCATAACACATGAAAACTCGACAAGTGGGCACATGTGTATTCAATACCACAACCTAAGAAAACAAACACCCTGTGGTCCTGGCGTGAAGGCAGATGTTAGATGTTCCTCTCCCACAAACAAATCCATGTAGAGGAACTCGCACACAAAGCTATGAATACACGCCTCTACATCTACTCTCAAGGTCAGCCCCTCAGCCTGGCCATCCATCAAAGCAACACCTCTGTTACGTCCACCCCAATGCCATCGTTGCGTGCCTACAACTAATGCAGATCCTGGCAAGCCGTTCCCTTGAGCGCTACAACCAGAGATTTCGACCCAATATCTGGCAATGCTGAGATTGAAAGACATGGAAAATTATTGGTCTCAGACAGTACGCTGTGAATGTGAAGTCTTGCGGATTCACCTTGTTAAGACCTGGCTGGGTGAGCGTGCACACTAGCAAGAGATTCCTGCATGGCAGCCACTCTGCTTTAATTAATCCTGGCTGACCTGTATCTGCATGCATCAGTAGCTTGGCACTGTCTGCTAAGCATTCCAGCACTCTGCATTAAAAAAAAACAGCTCTGCTGAAGTCAACAGGATGAAAATAGGAGCCGGGACCCAGAGATGCAACAGAGAAGCGTCATATCGTGATGGAGGAGAGACAGCATCCTGTATCACAGGAAGTCCCTGCAGAACATCCCAAAGATGCCAAGAACCAGCAATAGTAATGCCTGAGAGAGAGAGAGAGCATCCAATGCAGAAATCACAGGTACAGATGTGATACAAAATGAGATAGGAAAGCTGTCACAACCCTGCATCTGACATTCATTCCTGCACCAGCTTAAACGGGCATCAGTATGATTTCTACTTTCCTGTCCAAGTTTATTGTTTAGCATTACTTTTTATTCTTAGGTCATTAAAACAAGAAAAACAAGAATCTAACTAGTATCTATCAAAGCTAAACTGGTGTACAAGCCTGACAGGATCTGTATGCTGCTGTTTTGCTAAGCTGGTCCAACGTAGCGCTAACAATACCAAAGTCATGGGTTCGAATCACAGGAAACGCACATAATAATCAAATGTTAAGCTGCAATGTATTGCATTTAAGACTACATAACAGATATTTATTTTTAAATACAAATAACAAATTGTAATTAAAATTAAACAAACCAGAGACTCATGGACTTAACTATGACAAAAGGCTACAAAGTCAGTGATGCTTAGCGGCCAAAACACATATATTCAGATCAAGAAATTTTAAAGTTATTTTGTCTTGTGTAATATATGCACATATATGTACAATATATGTAAATGTCAAGTAACAAAAACCTTTTTTTTGTTTACCAGATAAAATATTAAATAGATATATTTTAAGGAGTATGTAATTTATGAGAAGGATTGTTTTTTTTTATTTCCCTGAACGGATTTTGTCTTGGTAAACAAACTTGTTGCCGTCACAATGGCTAACAAAGCTTCTCAACTCCGAGGGCTTAGGAAGACATATTTCAGCACTCTAATGAGAAACAGACACACATCTTTACACACACTGAGTGGAACTCACATCGCAATCTTCCCGAACGCTACGACAGATGTTAACCTGACACAGACTGACAACATATGCAGCCCCGTGGCGCAGCTCCGCATGGGGGCTCACAGCAGTTCTCTTACTGCTCAAACCCAACTAAACATACCTTCTACACAGCCAGCCTCCAAAAAATCAGTCAGGTTCTCGTGAATTATTAACTGCACAACACTGGCGCCATACTTGGACGTCACCTCTGGATAATGTGAATGAGATAATCAACCCACATAATTCATATTGGCAATCATCTTCATTTTTGTAAACAGCCAAGTAATAAGACCACTGAGGCAAAGAGAATTTTTAAAGACACAATTATTATGTGCAAATAACAAGACAAAACACAACGTGCATTACAGACAAGCACAATGTTAAACTCCAAACTTCAAAAAGCAACTTTCAATCCTAAAAACAAGCTGTTTCACAATGCCACAAAAGAACCGTGTTTAGCTGTATGGTTCCATAAAGAACCTTAAACAACCTCAGGACATTTTTGTATCACAAAAGGTCCTTTGCAGTGGAGGTTCTTTAGACTATAAAATGTGGGAGAAATAGTTCATTTAAGAACCTTTAACCGGATGAAAAATGGTTCTTCTATGGCATCGCTGAACCTTTTGAGAACCTGTATTTTTAAGAGTTAGAAACCCGTCTTGATTTGTTCGTAAGTTCATTTACTTGGTAACACAAAGATTGTTTGGCTTTTCAAGTGGGCATGTCACATTTTAACAGTGAGGCTGGATTTATTATAAAAGATGGTATCTGGTAACCTCTGGACGCTGGAAGAGAAAAGAAAGCTACCATTGGTGCTGCAGGTATGTCATTTTTCTGGTTATTATATACTGCAGGAGACGACAGCTCTCAGCTTTGTAATTGTTATTGATGGTAAGGCAGTGAAACTATGATTTTTTTGTGATGTGTCTGCACACCAAGAAGCCTGTATTCTGTCACAAGGTCACCCTTCCAATTCATTGCATTAACAGCAGGTGCCAAACAGCCAGCAAATGAAACTGAATTGTTTGAACTCACCTCTGTTAAAGTGACGTTTCGCTGAAAATGATGCGCACAGACTCCTCACAAACATAAAACACAACTGTTTTTCAACACTGCTACAATCTCCTTATTACTACAATCGCCACTACAATCTCCTTAATGCAACCAGCATTATTAATTATTATTCTACGTTAATAAATGACTGACAATTCTTTCAAAAAGAATACAAAAATCACAACACTGAGGTGATTCTTCAAAAATGTTTTTGTTCCTGACAAACAAGTTTTATAGACTAGTTTGATGAAACTTTTATAAAGAAAAGTTCTTTGAAAGAGTCCTAAAGTTTGAAGTTTAAAACACTGGTCCCCTGTTCATTGTAACTGCACAGAAATCACTACAATTCTCTCTCTGATTCTTTTTGTGTTTCACAGAAGAACTAAACTCATGCTGGTTTAAAACAACACTATACTAATACTAAACAAAGTTTTTCATTTTTAGGCGAGCTGCTTCTTTAAGATCCAAACCAAATTCTTACACACACATATATGCATACACACATGCACACACGTGCACACACACACACATATGCACGCATGCACACGCACACACTAACTCCCTCCCAGTTATTAAAATGTCAGTATGGAGGCAAAGCCATGGTGCTGCAGGAATATTAATACTACACAGTCTTCCATTTTTAAGACCTGGAAGTGAGCTTGGGTGGGTTATGAGACTTTAAGAGCAAACTCTTTGATGCATCTACACTAAAATAAGCTCATGCGAATGTGACACACTCATTTTAGAAAACTTCAGCTGAGGCTCTGCGGAAAAAGAAACTTGCAGTCGGGGCTGTTCCAGTCTAATCCTCAGCTTTAGTCTGGAGAGCACAGCCGAACGCAGACGGAGCGGCAGTGGATACAGACCGACTCATGTACATTGAGCACTGCAGTTTCCTGGCTGCGGAGAAATAAAATGGGAAATGCAGTGAAGATCCAGGAAATAACTTATGTGGGGAGTTCTAGAATATCCAGCCAGATCTCGCCGTCTAATGAGGTAAAAATATCACAAAAATTCTCCAAGTTGTCTAGCTGTCAAGCATTTTCTACAGCACAAACGCAAGACGGCTGGCACAGAAATACTGGCATATGTATGTCAGACAGCACAACTATGCTTTCTTTAATGAATTTTTTTAACCAAGAAAGAAGGTTGTTGTGGAGCTGCAAACAAAAAGCATTATTTAATAGATAATTCATATATGCTAAAATAATACAAATAAAAACAATAATCAATTACTAATAAAAATTTGACAATAACATGACCATAACTTTGACTTCTTTAGCTCAAATTACATAAGAAAAGCAAATACACTCTATTAGAAAGCTGATTGGCTCTTTTAACTAAGAGGTGGGGCTTCTGTGTTTCCTGCCACCATGTAAAGCAAGTTCTCCCATTTACTTTCTTTGTCTGTACTGGCTCCTCCCACTCATAATGACTTTGGTTACAGTAAACATTCCCAAACACAATTAGGCTAATTCATTTAATCTTAATTTAATCTCCTGCATCCAACCAAAACTGCTCTAGATGAATAGTTTCACAATTATCAGATGACCTGATCTCAGTTTTGGCTGAGTCAATACATCATTAAACCTAAACCCCAAATCCATTTAGGAAACACTGAGAGTCACACAGCTAGCTTGAGAGACTTCACGGGAGAATCTAATTGGACTACAAAGGAGTGTTTACCAGTGTTTACCAAAGCCTGCCTATGCTGCTCAGCAAGTTCATTTATTGACGGCTTGACCGTAGTACCAGCAGTGGGCTCAGGACGAAGGCTAAAAGGCTGATAAGAGCAGAGCACAGCAGAAGTAGAGATGAGAAAGCTAAGCACCCTGGGAAAGCGCTGCCCTAAAGGGCCGTGACTGGTTGGCACTAATCTTCAATGGGTTCTGCCGCTTTTATCAGCAGGTGAGCTCTGAGGTGTTGGCTTGGCCCACTCCAGCAGATGGAAAATGATGGATACAATGCGCGCAGAGCAGGGTGACATTCTCCCCTACCCACAATCCTCAGCAAGGAGGCTTGTGCGGGGTTGAGACAGAAGTACAGTACAAGCCTGAGTTCAAAGTAGGTCACAGAAGCACCACAAGGAAGGCTGAGAAGCTGCTAATTAGAAGAACTGAACCGGGCGACAAAAAGAAGGCCAGACGGCTCTTCAAAAACATCGGTTTATGCTGCCAACACCAAAGAATGTGATGTTTAACGCTGCTCTGACTGTTTCTTTTGCCTAATTACATCACATCAGGTGGGCTTGGAAACAGAGACCTCCTGGAGACGTCATGGGGCGAGCGTAAGCTTTTGTTTACCTGTTAAAAACATTTTCGCTATTGTTCTTCTCCCTGTGGTATTACAAGTTTGTCTCATCCATACAGATCAATAAAAAATAAGTGAAAAACAAGACTATAAACAACATACCACCAGACACTCTGAGGAAAAATAAATGAAGGGAGATCTTTAAAAAGGCCATATTGTAAATTACACCAAATCTTTTAATCAACATCGAAGCAAATTAACTTCATTCCTGAAACCTCAAGTATATCAGATTGGTTGTTTTCTGTCACATTCTTCTGCCAAGATCCTTGTCATCTTTGACTCGATCGATTAAGTATCTCGTCACGTAGTGTGTCAGTTTTTTGGAGGTCAAACGATTCTCCAAACCACAGAGTAATCTGCAACATGCAGCTTTTCAAATCGCCGAAGTCAGACAAGTAAAGATTTTCAATTGAACTGTGCATCTCATTTTTGCGCCCCGAGGGCAAACGATCTTTATTGGATGGTAGGAATTAACATGCGCATGTTTAATTAATTCTGTAAGAAGCTTTTGTGTTGGCATAGGACCTCAGATCTGGAGACCGAGTCTACAGCCTCACACCACATGCAAACTCAACCTGTGAGAACATCTCAACATCTCCACTAACTTCAACTAAAACACCACTACAAGAAAATACATGCCGTTTACTGGTAGCATGTTTTGTAAATATTAAATGCAAATATTATATCAATCCTATAAATATACAGTTCTTAATTACTTTTTTGCTTCATCTTTAGGCACAATTCATGCTAAGCATTTAGATGTAAAAGACGTTAGCATCTGGTACTGTACTAATTGCCTGCACAGAAAAAACAACCCTTGAGGTATTTTCTCAATATTTTTTCACAATTAATGAGCTCATCTATAATCACAAATGTGAAAGATGAGATTCAGATGACACCCGACGACTTTATGGGAAAAATATGAGAACAATGTCTTATTTTTTCCAGCCAGACATCACACAATTGAGTTTGGAAATGACAAAGGTGCAGTCAATAAGACCAGAACTGGCTATTAAGAACAGAACAAGCTATATTAGTGGACAGGCTTTGACAGGGTCCTTTGAAACAGGAAACAGACTAATGGATTAGAAAGCAAGAACTCTGAGGAAATCATTGATCTGAAAATAAAGTAAGTAACACTTTTTGTTGTTGCTTTTCCTTCTCTTTTTCCTTCAAAAAAGAGTGTTAAAGACCTTTCGGCAGAGACTCGGGTGGTAGACTTGATTACTGACAGAAAAGGTCTTTCCCAACTCTCATAGATTAGATAGTCTTTATCACCTGTGGATTCAATTAAAAGTAAACAACCGGCCTGCGTTTGATCCTCTGTGCTGTGGAGCTGTATGAGGAAGACTCTTCCTGTCCCACATGTTGTCTGAATCTGCTGTTAACAAACACACTCATTTATATGCTGTTAGCGTTTGAAGGGTTTATCTTAAAATTGTTCCATTGTAATGAATCCTGTAACTCTCAGTTCAAAAACAAGTATGAAATGGGTCTACTATAGGTCTACCCAGCAGCACGCATTATAAGTCTGTAATTTGCATTCAGAAAACGTTAAAGCTAAACCTTTAAAATTTGGCCTCAAACACCTTTAACATATTAGCAGTCATTACCTGGGTCAATTAAATTTTTAACTTAATTGAGTCTAATGCAATTAAACTAAAAGTACATGGAGGCCTGTGTTGCATTTAAAACATCCACGTTGAAGAACTAAAATAGGGGTAACATAATATATTCACAGAGTAAATGAGAAATTATTTTACAGTATGTGTTTGTACTAAAAGGGGCTAATATACAGTAAATGTTAGATCAGCGTTTCGATCCATGGGCTCCAGGTCCATGGTCCTGCAGAGTTTAGCTTCCAGCATCTGAACAAGCTGGAAAATTACAGGCAGGTTACAGCTGGATTAGGGTTGGAGATAAACTCAGGACAGCGGATCTCGCAAGACTGATTTTAAAATAATGAAGGATGGGCTTTAATATTAATATCAGACTGCCTGACAACTTCTAACAAAAATGACAAATAAGCTGATATAGAAAATATACATTTTAATAAACTTTACAGCCCAAAGAGACACTTTTTAAATGGGTGGAAACATCAATGTAATGCACCAGTAGTTTAAAACCTATAGCTCCTCCATATTTTAATATTAACAGTTGCAGTGAATGTATTCCGGACTGGTCTCTGTACATCTCCATTGCATTTAATGGATCTATGCCTTTGATACTGAAACTTCTGTTAATATTTACATACAGACAAAACCACCAGTTTCAAATTCAGCTTATAAACTTCCATCCAATACCTGCTGCATTCAATCTGTCCTGACACTGTGAGTGATAAATGTATACAATTTTATCATGTATCTGGTCAAACAATCTATGACATCACTGAGACCCATACAACCTGCATCCATCTAAGCACTGCATTCATAAGACCCACTTCAACAACACACATCACTCTCCATAAATACCCTGTCAACGTGTCAGTCATAATTAACACGCAACCTCGCTGCCAATCCGTCTGTTCCTCAGAACTTCATCTGCAGATGGCGGGTTACAACACAGGTTATTGAACATCTTCTATTAATTCGCTGTTAATTATGGTAAAGTGCCAGAGATGGTCTGTTGTCACTCAAAATGAAGTGACGGCCGTCTGAAGAGGTCAGCAGAAACTCTGGTATTAAAGCAGAAGCTAATCATTACCGCTGGGAAATGATCTTCACAAATAAGCCTGAAGTTAGACGCCACTATAAATTAATACAATTAATTTTAACCTGGAAATATGCTTGGAGCAGGCATGCATGTTAGGCCAGTGTTGAAGAGTCATTAGTGGGGATATTAAATATTCCAGGCAAACAGGAAAGCATCAAATTGAAAAGGAAATGCAATCTGGGGACAAAGAACATTGACTTCCTGGGACCTTTGGCAACGGAGCAAATCTGCTTGATTAAGTCAAATGTGCTCATGTGCGGGAGTAAATTCATTAAATGCCACGCTGAAAAAAAGGAAAAGGAAATGTTCTTCCTCCTATACTGGATAAAATGGGTTTGACTGTGCATGAGGAGGTGAGAGGATCGCTTAAGGATTTTATCTTAAACTGTCTGTTTCACTCCTTTCCGTGTAAGCACTATTCAATAATCTGGGACAGCCTCATGAAAATGGAGTCTTATGTAAAATAAATCAATCTGGCATCCCGGATTCCTGGGGTCAGCACAGAAATCTGTGCAGTTTGGTTTTATAAGACAGCTCAGGGTTTCTGCAGCTGTGGATATAAGAGTTGCTTATTGTCTGTCTCTATAAAACACTGTGCAGTTTAACTGAATTTAGCCTTTGGATAAATTCCTACGACTTCTTAAACCTCAGTCTTGGAAATTCTATTAGGAATCTGTTAATTTAATATTTGAACGTCAGCGTCAAGGAGATTTTTCAACAACAGAACATGAAACTACTATTATTACTGATCTCTTGAAGCAATGTTAACCTCAGGGCCAGAGGAAAGCAAAACACTGTCAGCGTATACTGTATTTGCCTTTTAGTCTGGAGTAAATTATTAATAAAAATGGCATGCATCATTAATAATAAGAGGTCATTTAATATGCATATACTGAACGAAAACCTCTACTCTTTTAAGAGTCTCAAAGGTCCCACAGATATAAAAGCCGTGGTCCTTGAGGATTGAAGTGATGTGATTGTAGCTCCACAGACCTTCTCAAGATTTCTACACCTGGCAAAGATACGGTGAGATATATTTTACCTGTGCTTGCCCTCATGAGAACAATAGCTTCAGGCGTGTATTTACAAGCATAGACGCAGAACTGCTGACGTCCTTTTTGAGAACCTAGTTTCCCTGGTGACGGAGGAAGTGTCTTTGAAATCAACATGTTCTAGACCCACAACACCTTCAGATAACTGTCTATTTGTCACGATGTGAAAAGAACAGAAGTCCAAAATCCTTCAGGAAACATCCTTAACTTACTTTAGCTGTTTGTGCATGTTTTTTCCCCTTCCGTCATCTGTTTTTAAACATTCAACATTTCCCACCTGAACGCAAGAGATATACGTGCATTGCTGGGGACAATCGTGAAATCAGTGGTGGCCTGTGGTTACAAGAAGAAGAAAAGATGTGGATCTATTTGTGGCAGAATAAATAATGCTGAAAGTATTGCTACAATACTTCACTAGTCGACAGGAACTTAAAAAAACTGTTCCTCAAGTGCTAAAGCAGAAACTTTACTTTTAAGAAACTCAAATGCAAGTGCTGGAGAGAAACAGCAACAACTATAAATGCAATTCAAATAACAGTATTTAAAATAGAGAAAATTAACAGGAAGGTTAAAAAATTGACTATTAAAGAAACGTAATGAGGTTAAAATTAGATTCATAAACTTTTGTGAGGTAAGAGCTTATAATTTACAACATTCTGTAACTTTCAGAACTTTCTCTCTAATACAAACAAAATGAATATTTAAACTATATGGCAACACTGTAACATTAACACCAAATCACCAACATTTAAATATTCCAAACACTAGACAAACTAACACTTAAAAAAGCCTTCAAAGGGTTCCTTAGTCATTTAATCATTCCAGTCCAGCATCACATGATGGTTTTGTGATGAAGCTACAATATAACAGTATTTGCAAAGAGGCTGTTAATCATATGTGACCTGACAGCAAACCCGCAGCTCGTCAGTAAGCGTAGCAAAGTGCGCTGCTCATCTGACATGCAAAATGTCTTAAAGGCACAGCAGCAAAAAATGTCAAGTGTAATTCCAAGGGTCAAACACAAAGTGCAAAGGAGCATAAAAAAATACGACTTTAAGAGACCAATTCTATCAGTTGTCTGGAAGGCTGAGTTGTTAGCAGGCTTTTTAGCCTGACGATAGTGCGTCTGGCTCCCTGCTAACCGCTGTGTTAACCCTCTGCTACTGCGCCTCACATAAAATAAAGATTACATAAATGTTTGATGAAAATAAAGTGCTGGCATACATTCTAAACTTAACCAATGACCTTAAACAGACAAAGGTGTGTAAGAGTCAGCAGCGAGCCTATAATGAAATGATGGCCCCTCTACAGACATTTCCAATCAGATCTCTTCTATCATTGGCCCTGACATACAGTAACTCCTGAGACTCCACCCCCCAATCCCATCATCCATCTGTTCATGTTAAATTATTACCAGTCATACCAGAAACTCCGCTCTGCAAGTTTATTCAATACAACATTTCTGGGACAGACTGCTTGATAAGGCTATGCACACTAAACTGCCATCCATGTTACGAAACGTCAGGTTATGCAAACATGCCCCAAGCACATTATCTTTATCTCAATTTCTCCTTGATTTTGAACATTGTCTAATTCTGGAGCAAAAATACAGGCAGCACATTAATATGAGTTACGAGTGCTCTTGTTTGCGTTGCAGCTAGACAGACATGCTCTGTCGGTTTCACAGTGAAACAGAGATATTGCCCTGACAACCAATGAGAACAGCCTCTATAATTATGAAGCATGACTAAGCTGTTTTTGTGAAGACCATGTTCAGACACGACGCTAAAGTTTTCGCCAACGAGTAATTTGTCTGTAATAATGCAGTGCAAGTCACAGCCAATCAGAACACATCTGATATTGCTATACAGCCACATGGGGTATATAATTCACACTCTACATGTGTGAGTTTAGATTTACAAATCTAGTGCCAATAATGCCATACAAAATTTCTAAAGGTTTTTGCAGGCTGTGTTTGTTTACCTGGTATGTTTTTTTGGTTCCTTCACAGCTCTGCAAAGGCTGAAAATGTTAATAGAGAGTAACATCTATGCTTTGTTATGTAAGCTTATGTATATTTATGTATATATGAATTTATGTATAATGGCAAATCTTGGCAAATTTCTAAAACAGAATCACATGTATCTGAGAAGGCAATCCCACAATGCACTGCACCAGTGAGAAAAATATGGAAGAGGCATTAAAATGTTCTTCATAAATTAACATATTTCAGCTTTTATAAGATCAATAAAAACATGTCTGCGTATCTTAGATTGAATATTTTACCCGATATGTGTGTCTAGATGCCAAAATGTATTTAAATCAGAGTCAAGCAAAGTGAGAAGCGCTTTGGAAAATAGCTGTAGTTTCACACAGTCTTAAATACTTTTTTTACATTACACCAAATGTACATTATTTATTTACTAAACGTAAAAATAAAATGTACTTCACTGAGAACAGAGGTCGCAGCAAGTTGCAGCAGTGAGGCAATTTTTCCTGTTGTTTGATGCAAAAATGCATCCAAAACAGGAAGGGGAGGGGTAACCAGGCTGTGACACCAAAACAACACAGTAACTGATGCTTCAGGCTGATACAGAGAACCTCAAATGACTCAGACCAGACAATACAGGCAAACAGAGCAACTCAGCTACACAACTATATATCTAAACAACAGTAATACATTAAAGAGAGATGAGCCATAACAGAAACACAGTAATATAATGCCCTTAGTCAATTTTCTGAGACTTTAAAGAGGCAACAAGGAACATTCCCCTAATGATGGCCAATGTTCTTTTAAAGTTCTCTACAAAACACTCCTGCTGTAACAATACTTGAACTTTTATTATATATAATTTACATCAACAACGTTATTCTTTATGAAGTTGTTTAAGTTTATTCAATAATGTTGTTTTAACCAAGGCATAACATTAACTCAACACCAAAAAAAACATTTTGAACGTTTCTACAACATTCAAAATAACATTTAAACGTTTTTCTTACTTAATCGAAACATTAGGGAAACATTCATACAACCTGAAATGCTAGTTGGGAAGACCTGCAGATAATAAAATGATGTTTAATGAAGAGTGATGAGGTCTCCAGTCAGAGACCACCTCTTCATTGAGGTTTAATAAGCACTGTTATGATTGGCACAGATTGCAGGGTAGCTTTTAACTCGCCAAGCCAAGCGGATCATAATTAACATGCATGCCGTAGATTCTACCTTACATATGCAATAAATGACAATACAGCTTAACAAGATGTACCACAACACTGATCAGACTGGAGTCTTTACCTTCATAATAGATTTTAAAACCATGGGCGCTGACTGCGAAATCACTGGTGAGCCTCAGTGAGAACACAGAGCCAGTGCTGGTGACGGGAGGCGGGATTTGAAACCCTGTTAACCTGTAGAGTCAAACAGAAGAGAAAAGACACGAGTTAGAAAGGAAACGTCCCACACATAAGCATTTATATTTATTCATTTGTCAGACACTTTTAACCAGAATGACTCACTGTGAATTTAAAACACGCTCGAACCCACAACCTTTGCACTGCTAACGCAATGCTCCACCAATTGTGCTTCGGAAACTGCACTATTCAAATAGACTTACCACCATTAAACTTACCACTTTTATCATATACAGGAGCTGTCAGAACTCACACAAAGTGTATGTTCTAAAAGAGACATACAGGAATAACATGAAAGCATTATTTAAAGTGTGGCAAATGGATGCTGTTTTTGTTACTTCTTAATATTATTCTGTCAGTCATTTGTGTTTCAGGAAGACTGCAGGACAAAGAAGTTGATATAATATTTAACTTTATGTATAATATAACATACAGACACTGCAGAGGCTTTGATGAAATCCACCAAGCACCGATAATATCACAAGAGTAACATTTTGCCCTGCCTTGAGTTAATGCCGTCTTATCACACACATCTTCATGGATGAAGATTAGACATGGTGAAAATCCTCTGTTTGTTTGTTTTCTACAGCTTTGTTTTGTAACATGGGAAAACAAAAGATGAAACAGATTATCAAAAAGATGTTATCATAGGAATTCAAAGCTGATGCTATGAGAACAGTTACTGCATTTATGGACAATCATACTGGCTTTGAACCCCAATAGACTTCAAAACACAGCATTTCACCTGATACATTCACAGAACAAAGTCTCCAACTATTTCTTGCCGTAACGCAGCAACAAGCCTAATTAAAAGAAGATCAGTGCTTATGCTACCGTGGCTAAAATATCGAAAACATGGTGAGAAACAAATTGGATGCAGGAATGTTTAGTTAAACATCAACTGGCTCTCCCTGAGCCATCATATTATTGCATATTATCATTTTTTATGTGTAAGAATCGTTCTTTTTACATCAAGACAAAGGCCCTGTTGTATTTAACCTTGCAAATACTCCCCTGTGTTCACGTGTTGCACAAAATAACTACATTTTATCAAACGGCACTTTGGGGGCATTCAGACAGACCCCTCATGCTACAGGATGTATATTCAAAGACATTGACAAAACACGCATTCTTACAAAATACAAAGGCCTCTGCACGTTAACAGGGCTGCTGGTAAACTGCATTAAAAAAACAATAATGTGAGCAGCATTTAAAGAGACGAAGGGACTTTAAAATGTGCATGTGTGGGTTTGCTCGTGTTTGTGTGCGTGTCAGTTAATGTGCAGAATTCCTTGTGTTTATGCTAATGAACTCACACAGAGGTTGAAATATTCATAAATGGCCAAGCATAATATCCTCAGGACACTGCATGAGTTTTTGTTTTAATAATATTAACCTTTAAACTTGTCAGAGGCTTCAAAGACAGTTAGCGAATGGATTAAAAGACCTATGTTTCGAAACCATATATAAATCCTGACATGACCCAGTTGGGTCTTTACAAAGAATAATCTCTCTTTAACTTCAGATGTTTATTAAAAAAGTGAAATAACAAATAGCATATCTTAAAGACTTTAAAAAGTATCCGTATGCACTAAATAATTGTAACACTGCAGGGAACTAACACTGCTAATGATAATATCTACAGCCTTATGTAATCACTACTACCTTAAAAAACCTTTTTAAAAGAAAAACAGAGTTCTGTGCCAACCTGTATCATGGGCAGTAAAGCATTAAACAGTAAGAAAACCACCTGCTTGGGTCTCCTGGCAGACTCTGTCTGAATAAAGCCAACAGTCTGCTATTGAATTGATATGCATATTATCACAAACCTTATCATTATGCTTGTGGGACTAAAAAATTGGGTTGGATTTGTGAAACTAGGAGGCACTGAACTGAACTAGAGTTTTCAGTACAGTCTTAATAAAGTATATGGCCAATTGTAAGATAGTAAACTGTAGAGTGGACCCCTCACTTCCTGTTGTTGCTCTGGTCCTATTTTCTATGACCTCATTCAAAACCTCACCAATCATCTACCAATATATACCAATAATACAACTTCATAACAATACAACTTATAACAATCTCACTGTAATTTATTTTAAAAATGCTTCTTTGTCACCATATCTGTTTAAACCATAAAACTGCAGGTTACTTTACACACATGTATGTTAGAGACTTCTGACTCAACCACTCCAATTATAAATTATTATTATATACTTACTATTGGGAATAAGGGTAAGATAGTGAGACAGTTTTAAACACAGTTTAAACATAGTTAAACATGTTCATGTACTCGCATAACATTCTCATTTGTAACCAAAAAAGATTATGGGTTCGAAAAGTTTCCTTTTTAAAGTGACAGACCACAAAGTGTTTATTTTTACTTCACATTACAGTGAAATAGCAGACCTGTTACATTACAGTACAATGCCAGTTCTGGTGTGAGTTCAAAGAATAGCCTGCCAAGCGCTGCACGTATATCTGAGCGTGGGAGTCTGTTTTAAAGGTTATGAGAGATCAGTGGAGCTTCTTTAAAAAAAACAGCAGCACGTTCACATAGTCCATTCGTCCCCAAGGGCTTTGCTAACTGCTTTTTTCGACTACTGCGTGAGTTGGAACAAATCTATCTCCTCACTATGCCCTCAGCCAAAACAGTCGGGTGCCTCTGCTCTCTGTAGCTCTTCAAATGATCAGCAGCTTAAATCGCTCGGACGTTCAGCTTTTGGCCTGAGAACATGCAGCAAACTCCTCTGTCTTGAAGCTTCAAGCCACCAATCAGCTCAAGCTGAAGACATTAAAAGGCACCACACTGGCAGGGTCAAAGACTAGCCTGTCATAGGAGCTGGGATTAAAAGAACACTTAACCGCAAAACTGGCCAGAAAATGACAAATTTCTGTGAAGGCAGTGATGCTCTAGAATCAAACCTTTGACCTTGAGTGTTTTAGAAGATGTCAAAGGAGCAGACAGCAACAGTAAACACTCGCTGAATGCCTGCGTTGCGTCTGCTTCTTGTATTTTAACATAAAAACCTGCCTATTCCTCAATAACCACACGCAAGCCAAGTTTAACCAGGGAGCAAAACAGGCATTCAATTAATTGTTATTCTTTTCAGTGCAAACATGTCTCAATTTTTTGGAAATTAAGCTCATTGCATCATATTTCCAAAGCTCAGTGCTGTTTGCATGGTGCAATTAATGCTGTGCTATTACCAAGCACAGAAACATGCGACCCGCAAGATTGGAAATTGCACTGTGCAGATGGCATTCAGAGCTGTATTTACCAGTTACCAGATTTGCATAATTCCTTTACCGAACCAGGCACTAAAACAACACAAGCGCTTACAAATAAAGCTTAATCAAAACTAACTAATACATTTCATTAATTAGTCAGTTGCCCCCACCTAATACCCACGTCTTAACATTTAGGGCATATAATCTCTGCTGTAACCAGTCTCATTCTCAAACACTTTCGACATTTACACTTATTTGTAATGGAAGAACATTCACTGTCCTAAATGATTCATGGACATAATGCCTTCCTCATTTTAAATGGAGAGGGCAGTCTATATTTCATTTTTATTTCTGCTGTCAAACGAACGCTTCCCACATACAAAATTACCAAGATCCTGTTTTAACATAAGAAAAAACACTTTGATCCCCCGCTTGGAGAACATTAAACATCTACACAACAAAACCACTGCACCCCACCTCCAATAATACTGTAGTTGTTAATGAACACGCCCCCTTTTTACATAGTAATTAGTAATATGCAACTTCATACTGGCTTATTCTGTAAAAAAACTCCCTCGCTCTCTCTCTTATTAAGCTTTTTTATTAGACTCTTTTTTATTATCTCCCACAACCACAGATGGAATGAATAAAACAAAACACAAAAGGAAAGGATAATTGTCACAGAGGCGGCGCATGAACACTGGGGTGAGAAAGATATGAGGTGCCTCAACCGCTTAGGTGTGATGGGAGGGTCTGATCCGCTCTGGTAGCATCTGTTTGTGGCTGATGTCGCAGATCTAGTCAGAGTGGGAGAATAGGCACTTGTGAGCGGGTACAATTACTTTAACCTACTACTCAGTGAGTAAAAACTCATCTTTTAAAAGTACTTTGCTCTTAGCTTACAATTTATCAGAATGCAATATTCAAAACTCATAGATTTTAAATCTTTATTGATTTTCCCCATTAAAAGGCCCCTAGTGTTAAAGGATAAAGCAATTCCAGCAGGAAGGAGCAGCTTCGCAGTTTATTTGATTGTTCTCCTCCTGCCGTGGTTACGGAAAAGTAACACGGGAGACGAGAGTCGAGACGGATGGGTTTAATAAAGATATTTCAACAGGGTTAGGGGGTCTTTTGAGCAGCTGAGGGACCAAAACTGCAAGCCAGACGTGCTTGATGAAGATCCCAAGACAATTCTCCTCTTTCACTGGAGATCTAAACACAGGTCAAACCATAAACCCACTTATTGATTTTGTGTATCCGCAGGACGTTCACCAGTTTACACTGGGAACATACGGATACCTTTGACGAAACTGGCGAAGACAGATTTCGATTACGGCCTTTTTCACAGGACTCGTGTGAGGGCTTCAACTCTCAGGGTCACGTGCCGCATTGACCTCACTGCAGATAGCTTCACACAAGGGCAATTTTATGAGGTTGCTATGCAGGAAACTGAGGAAACACAGTAAACCATGGAAACGTGCATTTAATCTCAGAATAGAAAACAGTCCTGCTGCTTTGATACGTGGCAGGAATGTACAAATAAAGATGTGTCAGATTTTACCGTATCAGGAAGCCCGTGATGATCGTAAATAAGCACAGGAACTGAAGTCTCTGGATGCTCTTGGAAACAATAAGATAAATATGATAGAATAAAACAAACTTTGAAATATTCAAGATGTCTTCATGAGGTTTAAACATTTCTTGTTGTTAGTTTACTTTAAAAAGACATCATCACCCCAGCTAACAATTTAAATTATAAGAATGTTCTTTCATATTTTCATTAAATAATAAAAACATTACAAAACGTTGTTTTGAAAGTTCTAGAAATGTTTAAAATGTTTTTAAACCTTGTATTACTGGTACAGATTAAATATCAAAACATTTTTTAAACTTTTTTTAATCCTATAACATTCCATTAAAAACTTCTACCAACATTATTACAACTATGCTTGTAATAATGCATAGTTGAATTATTTTGCATACTATGAATTATTTTATGAGAACACTTAAAGAACATTAAGCAATGTTCTGAGAATGTTCACTGTTAGCTGGAACAAACACTTTAAACATCATGTGAATTTGTCAGTAATCACTAGTTCAGCTTTCCAAGATCAGCAACTGAGGTCAACGTTCAAATTGCTTGAACTTTGAGCCTCACACAACACTTGACCGCCGCTGTAGCTAGGATTTGACTTCACAGAGTGAGGTCACACTGTCATGAGTGATGAGAAAGAGCCATTAAGTGGGATAAAAAAAACGCCTTGTGGTCTGTTGCATTATACAATTTCAATAAACACGAGAGACACACAAAGGTTAAATAATCTTAATGCACAGCCTACAACACACTGCAAATATGAATGCAAAATATGAGCATTTATCTGAAGGACACATTGCATTGTGGCCTGTGATTATACATTACAATTGCAAAAGCATTTATTCTTTTAATGCAATTGCATTAATTGTGTTACACAATGACCTTAGTGGGTGTAACATCACCAATGATCCTGAAATTATATTGTCTCAATTGGTTATGACATTTTAATGTAAATGGGGCAGGTAATTCAAACATGAAAGTTTCCTCTGCACTCAGCTTTTTCTGTGTACATGTAATATTTGTTTCTTTTTGATGTTGGTAAAGACAAATTATAACCTGTGTCTATGCTACATTCTGTGGAATGCAGCCTTTATGTGCCATAAAAATAACATTTGATGTTTAATTTAGCTTTTTGTTGTTGTAGAAAAACTCAATTGTGCTATTTGCTATGAAATTCTCAGTAAATGTACAAATGATGGCTAATAAAAGCTAGTTATAACTGGCACGCCTGGACACAGATGGACAGATTTTCGTATGAATATACATACACACCCACACACACGGAAATGTGTTGGCTGTCTTGTTTACTACACTGATATGTATTTATTTAGCAAGAACATTTTTTTCTTTTCACAAGAACATAGTTTACATACCATCTATTATGTTAGTGCGCACACACACACATTTATCTAAATAGCGACACCCTGTAGAGTTTTACTGTTTTTATACATTTTGAATTTTATTATTTATAAAACATTGTTTACTATATTTGTATAGTGTAAAGGAGCTTTTGTAAAGGAGCGTTTAACTGATCTTGGGTAAAAATTCAATACATGTCCTCAATATCTGAGTTTTACACACACACATATAAACACCCAACACACGCATTATGCGCTGTCACACCTGAAAGAAGGGAATACAGAGAAAAATCACAGAAAGAGACAAAAAAACAGAACAGAAAATGTGACAACTGACCCAAAATTTACCTGTGCCCTGTGACACTTTCAACATCTCATCATGTGAGACGTTACTGGTAAATATGACTATAGCTACAGGGGTCTCAGGGTCCAGTACAGCTTTCAGTCTAATGAAAACAGATGATACCATGGTTTCCCAAAAAGATGTAACGCTTCTCATAGGAAATACAGTCCATAAATCTTCATTTGTCAAGACATGTCTCGCAGACAGTCATTCATAACTTTGGCCTCACTTCTCTCAAAGGTCTGTCTCATATTGAATAGCAATAAACTAAGTTGAGGATTTATGCAATTGAATGATTGTGAAATTTGAAAAATGTAACCGGTATTTCCTTTTTTTTAAAACTATTTAGTGCTGCCACAACATACGGTTACTCAAACTGACAGTTGTATAAAAATTGTGATTCAGGATAATAACTAAGCATATGGAAATCAAAAAGGAAAGTTTCTCAAAATGCAATTTTCAAAACTTTTTTGACAAATTACAATGCTGCCACAGAGAAATGAAAGCTCAGCTAGATACCCGCTCTTCAGATATCAATCCCTGCTTTAAAACCTTCATATATGAGTTCTAGGGACCCTGAATTTTCCCACTGTATTGAAAATAATCTGTATCCAGAGATTACTCAAATCTTGTGGTTAGTAGTGAAATATCAGTGGCTACAGTAACAGTATTAGCAAGTTTATGTGCAAAAACCATCAGTGAAAACTCAGTATTAGCAAAACCTGTGGCTAACATACAGTAGTTTACTCATTTTTTATGATTATTTGAATGTCTATATATGAATGGCATACAATGTATGGCATTTATTACTTACAACACCTACTGCCAGTCCCTCTTTCCCTCTCTCTGTCTCTCCTAGCACATCTGAATTTGTCACGTCAGTCACAATTAAATGTTCTAATAATGTGTTTTAATCACACAGGATCAATTGAACGTATCAAAGGTTACAGCCCAAAATTTTCTGAACAGCCTCCTCTTTCATCATTTTATAATTGTCTCGCACGACTGTGCAGACAAAAACGGTCTCAAAAACTGGCACAAAATCTGTTTTACTGTCCATTTTACAATGTGTTTTATAGCCGGTCTTTAGATGAGGCTTCTCAATTGGTTTTGCATCAGGGCCCAGAATTCTACATTGGACAGCAACCCCAAACTGTCTGTACCAAAGTACATGTTAAAAAGCCTATTTATTGTCTATAAACCTTCCCTATACGTGTTCATTTTTAAAACAGACCCACCCAACAGGAAACATTCTCAGAACATTTACTAACAGTCAAAAAAAATTAATTCAAAGTTATAAAAAATGTTCTTGCGTAACCTCAGAAGAATGTTTTTTACATAAATAAAAAAATTATTTTTTTATTCATTTTTTTATTAGTTAAGGGAAACATTAGCAAAATGTTATTAAGACCAAAAAATGTTTTTTGGACAAACAAGTGGAGAATCACTGCTGTACTGCAGATTTTAATTAACAAATAACGTTCCTGCAGAGAACCTGTAGTGTAATTAAGTGAACACACGACAAGCACGTGAGCGAATGATACCTCAAGAGTAACTTTAGTCCCCATATCCGTGACCACTCGTCAAATCAAGCGCCGTATCTCCTACAGTAAACCACGAAAGGATTCACGAAAACTGTGCAGCAGAAGGCGACCGGCTATGGAGCGTCCCAGCTGCGAATGCCGCACCTCACTACCTCAGATTAAAACCCTTCTGTTCCCGCTATATCTACCCAGCCAGACGTACACCAAACACAGGCAGAGTGCCTTATCAAAGCCCGCATTACATCAGTACCATACTCCCTCTCAGCGGGGGGAAATTGCCTGAATACCACCCCAGCTCCCCTTCGTCTCCCCCACCCCAAAGCAATCTGCTGCGGAGGACAGTTCCAGTCGTCCACTCAAGCAAACCTTGCTATTTATACGGAGCCTTCTGTTCGCTAACATGGACACGGATTCACTTGTCTCACTAATGAGCTTGGGATTGTACAGGAAGAGCGAGTTTGGCTTCTGGCTCACAGAGATTTTGCCGCCTTTTTAAAGACGACGGTCTTCACTGTATATACGGAAACGATTTCTTACATTTAAGCATTTGGCAGATGCTTTTAAAAAAATAGCCAATTCAAGTGCATTTAAGTGCAATATATCAATACGTGTGGTCACTAGGAATCGAACGTACAACTTTAGCATTGATAAAGCAATGCTCTGTTGAGCCACAGGAACGCTAAGTTGAGGTACAGACACAAAAAAATAAGACAGGAAAATAGTGTTGCGAAACCAAAAATGTTTGCACAGTAACGTCCAGATGTTAGCTTCAAAACTTTTTGACACTTGACCTCACTGTATCTTTAGCTTTGTGTTAGCTTAGCTCATCTCTTAGTGGAGAGACCTGTCTACTCCCAGTGAGTATGAATGACTCTATCTAGAATCAGATTGGAGGCAATCAAGCAGGGAAGTTTTGATAACAAAAGCCCACCCACAGCGCGACGGGCAGCAGTTGAGGGGGCGGACGTCAGACGTCACACGCTGTGTGGAATCACAGGATGAATTCAGGCTGCTGAATAGCACTGTCACCCCTCTCTTTATGGGGGACTACAAAAACACAGCTCAGTCCTGACGGGTTAATCAGCACAGAAAATCTGTGAGGGAAAGACAGGCTGTTTATCTAAAGAAAAGCCACCGAGATGCCAGAATACTGTATCTGTTCGCTAATCAGGAAACAGTCACCTGCCTGGCCTACCAAACACAAAATGTCCCTCTGCGATTGCTGACATGCTAAAATAAAACAGTTTTCACTTTCAAAATTCATTGTGAGACCACTCTCCTAGCTTTGCATCATTGCCACTCGATCGTTCACATCACTCAATGCAAATACTGCTAACTTAAACACTTGCATTTAAATGAATGCATTTATCAGATGATTTTATCCCCAAAAATCTAATCTGTACATTTTTAAGTGCATGCATCTCCTGGGAATTGAACCTGTGACCTTGGTGTTGCTAGCGCTACAGTCTACCACCTGAGCCACGGGAAACTTCCATGTTGAATCTGTCTGGCACCTGACTGATTCATATGGCCGGTCAGTAGACCGAGGAAAAAGCAAAAGGCCAGAGTCCACATGCAACACTGTTGTCTGGGTTAAGGTTAAAACCCTTTAGAAACTTGCTGACATGGTGTATATTATAGAAACACCATATGCCAGCAGACTTGGATCATCCTCCCTGTGACCCTCAAGGTCTCAGGGGCTCAAGTCTATCCACATGTGCTCATTTCCTGAGGCACAGTCATACAATACTGGATAACAACCAGGGCTGAGGTATTAAAAATCATATACTGTAAAAATATACAACATAATACATATATGCATGTAAACTATATTCTGTAAAATATAAATAACTAAATAGTAAAGATTCAGTTATATTATTTATCCATTATTAGATATAAAACAGTGGCAAAAACATGGAGCATTAGTTTTAAGTTGTTTACCATCACAGGGCACCACAGCACATGCTACACACTGTATATGATGTGCAAGATAATTAATACAACCTGCATATTGTTAAGCTGTTTCTACACCAGTATTTGTTATAAACAACCGTATCCATTTGTTTTCATCCACCAAATTCCAAACAAAACGAGAAAACAATCAAATCAAGTCAAAGTCTTTCAATAATTGAGTCTTATCACATATTAAAATAGTTTTCATTGACTTTCCAGCATAAATAACCTGTAATATGATTGTGGTCTTACCGCCCACCTCTAGTAACAGCTTTAAAACAAACTTTGCCAATGACTGATTAAAATTGCCAACGTTTGGGAAAACATTTAGAAGCAATCAGGAAGATGTCTCAATGGAATACACTGCAAGTCACAAATTAAGATTCGGAATAGTCTGAAAAAATCATCATCACTATAATTGACATTTATTATCAGGAAAGGATATAATTTTCAATCACGATTAATGGTGTCGTTCTTCAATTTGCAAGTGCAGCTTAGCCCATTTACAAGTATAAAGTCACAGGCCTATTTCCTATTCATTTTAGTCACGGGCCTATTCATTTTGATCCAAAATCATACTAATAAAATAGTAAAGACTGAAGAGGGGCAATTCATCTGTGAAAAAGCAACAAAAGAGAACATAAGACTGAGATACATGTTTCGTTAGAGGAAAGACTCACAGACTTCTGGGTAATTATAGCCTTACAGGAAGCTGGTATATAAAATGCATGAATTATTTTAAAGTACATGTATATATAGTTCACAATGATTCAAGCATATACTATTTATGTGTGTGTGTGTGAATACTGAATATATATATATATATATATAATATTTGTGTGTGTGTGTGTGTTCATTTAAGGTACTTAAGTCTCATAATAATGAAAACTAAGCTTCAGTCATTGCCATGTTCACGGAAACAGATCAAAGTATTATTCCAGAAACCATTTACAGTAATTAGGTGATTTTCCAGTAAGCGCTGGGTAAACACACAGCAAAGAGACGGATTTGGGTCTGCAGTTTGTATAAATCTCTGTTCTTACTGGGAACATGCACAAAATCTTCAAACTTCATTTACTCTCTCTTTTCATTAACCGCTAGAGCATCGCTGGCACCAAACATCTTGCTGTGATCTCAGGGCACATACAGACCATAAATAAACATCACACAGCAGAGAGACCATGTCAAAGAGCAACATTGAGAAATGGATGTATTGTCTTCTTGGAACGATTGCTTATTTTATTCATAAAGTAGCCATATATCCATATACCAAAAAGAAGGCGATATTCCTCTTTAATTAAGTTATAAAAAACTGGAATATTCAACTCTTAATTACCAGGCACTTACTAATGACTGCGAATAATTAACTTCAGTGTTACAAATTCTTCTAGATCTCCTTAATGGCTCTTTTGTATTTTTAAAATCCATAATCTGATAATTGCCAGCGATGACTGTAGGTATTGTGCTTTACAACCACATCTTCTAAAAGTTTCATAAAATATCAGAGCGTTTTATGATCTGAATTTATGAACAATGTACTTCGCTTTCATCTGCATTACAATTACAATATTTAACCCGAGTGTAACAATAACAGAGTTAATGAAAATGGCAGTAAATGGAACGGTACTAAAGATAACACAGATTAAAAAACTATTAACCACCGGCCTCTTCATGCCACGGTCTGCAACTGTGAGGCTGAAGACATCTCCACCTGCTTTGCTCCAGCAAAGTTCCTGCGTGAAACTCACCGGCATCTATTTAGGCGTGACCTCAGGGCTACAGGTGCACTAAGAGTTCTTTCAGCATCGAGGGAAAAATATGTTTGTGATACACAATTTGTTTCCTCGGTTCATTTCAAGTAATGCATGATAAATAAGCAAATCTACGATTTTTAGGGGGAAGAAAGTCCATTAGCTTAGAGTCTATTCAAATGGTGCAATTAGGTCTGTTCTGAGGATTTAAAGGGCTTGTGTGCTTTCCTGCTGTGGCCTTATTTGGACTTATTTTGTTCTCTACAAGTTATTAACCTCTCTCTCTCTCTCTCTCTCTCTCACTCATTCTTGCCCCGGTCTCTCCCTTTCTCTTTGCAAATGATGCGGTTGCATCCGCACGGATAACGAGCCGAAAGCACCTACAGCCGCAGAACTTCAAAGACCCTGGTCAAATATTGACTATAGAAATTAAAATTATCTGTTTTTCCCCTCACAGGCAATTAGTTTCACAGTTCCGACCTGGAACACTTTCCAATCACGTTTCCCACAAAGACTCACAACGCAACAGATTGATTTTCCACACGAGAATCATGTCACGGTATCTTCCTTTAGCCAGTGCTGTGCGATAGTGCCAGTGTAATCACCATAAAGACATTTAATACCTGGTGAAAGCTACACATTAGCATTTCCATTTGTGTTAATAGCAGTTGCTGGAAAGTTGCGTGACCACACCCAAACACTCATAATTTGAATTCTGCCATCTTTGCGAACAGGCACCCAGTTCTGCATAGACGTCATTTTGAGCCAGTCACCTGAACCATGAATGCTGTCTGACAAATCATTCTGAAGCTGCAGGAAAATGATGTTATGACAATGCTGATTGGTTTACACCACCAAAGAAGCCCTTTACTAGCCAACATCCGGAGCTGTGACATCACAGGCAGCAGAGAGAGGAGTCTAAATAAGACAAAACATAACAAAAACAAATGACCAGATTGCAAAATTGAATACAATGAAGAACGATGCAGTATTTTGCCCATATAAGAACATATTCCAGCACAGGCTAACTAAACCATGCTAACTGACATCCTTCATAATAATCTGAATGGAAAATAATCCAGATATGCATTTTTCGTCATTCACCGATGAAGGCAGGTACTCCATGATTAAGTATTATAATGTACTTGCTGTCTTGCATTCAGGCTGTAATTGAAACCAACAGACATTCCTTCCATCTGCATATACAGTCTTTTCTCCGGGATAAGGGGACTTGCAGGGGACCAGCGGTGGGGGGAATAGAAGCGAAAATAATCATTCTATCATTCTCTGGGTGAGGATTGGCATTTGGCTGATGGGATGAACATTAATAAAAGCATTGCTGAATATTTAATGCCACTGCCATTCTGCTCTAATGTGCGCCTGACTGCACTCATTTGCTGCAAATGTGTGGAATTTATCAAACCTCGCTGGTCATGTCTACACAGTCATTTGTTATCAGGAACTATTCTAGGCAGAAATAACCCGGAGTGCTGACTGACCCTTATGATGGTTCAAATGTTGTGGAGATATATGGCATATATGTGAACTTACAAACATGCATGTTTATTTATATGTTTATTAGGGGCGTCACAGTATACTTGTACTGACAATAACCGTGATATCATGTTAACGCAACACATATGATGATATGGTGAATAATTCAGCACCAGTAGCCTGTTAATACTCCAGCACAACAGGTAGCGCTATTTCACCTGTTTAACATTTTGCCTCAAGAGCCACAATGGTCACAAACTCTCTGTCTCTGCTTCCCTACACAAGCATTTTGAATCTGAATCATTGGCTATAATACTAGTCTAATCATGACAGTCCAAACTAGTCCATGATGGAAGATTTTGTATTTACATGCATATATTATACTTGGAATAGTTTTGTAAGAATTTGTTTTGTGATACTTATATAGTTATGTCACAAACTCATCAGATCTGGCTTAGTGGAACTTTAAGAATGACTTTAGCTGAAAATAATGAAAGACAATTTTACAGTAGACAAGCTTTTGTTTTTGAATCAACACACCAACTCATTAGGATTTAAATCATTAAATGATAATTTTCTAATTAAGTGTAAACATGAAAACGCTGCTGTCATTTGCATTTAATCTGAAAATTGTATATGGCATATTTTTGTTTACAATCTAAAGGGGAAAAAACACTTTCAAACTATTTCTGTGCCCTTTGCTTTTTTAGTTTTTATAATATAGGTTACATTTTCAGACTTGGTCATGCGGAAGACTGAATTAACCAAGACAAAGAGTCGAGCTAATTAATCTGTGCAATCTTTCATCAACTATTTACCTCTGCACAATCCCAACAGCCCATTCAATGAATCCTGGGAGTCAGCCAGTCACGGCCCCCGGAGGACGATACGTGGGTGAACGCTATCTCTGTGCCACAGAAAGGCTTGTACAAGACCTAGAGAACTGAAACCGATGAAGGGTATCAGTATCTGCAGTGCCGAGCCCAGCTGAGGAAAATGAGAGAGGCTTGCATTGAAACACAAAATGATGGAGGGTCTTGTTCAGTTCAGTTCCCTTGTTATTTAAGTGGACTTATTGTGAGGCTTCAGAGCCTAATGGAAATGTAACCGGGACCGGCTTTTTACGAAAGGCTTGGTGTTCTTCCATGAACCATGAATTTCTTTGTCAGAGTTCTAGGAACTTGATCAATGTGACTGACTGAGCTATTTTAACTTTAAAATACTCCCCGCAAGAGCCTCTTAGATGTCGGTTGAATACAATCTGGTAAACATCCAATTTCCTACCCTGGTCTGGTCTTTCCTGTCACATTTTATTGACAGAACAAATTCCTACTGATTGCATGTATTTGGTGGGTTACAACAAAATAGTTCTTTAACCAGCCTTCAGATATTTTAAAGAAATAGTTTATACAACATGCAGTTATTTTACTCAATCTTATGTCACCCCAAACCCTTCTGCTGTTATAATGCTTTCTTTCACAAGAAAGAAAAACAGTGTCCAGTGGTCCTTACAAAGCGTCATTGTATGGCAGTTATATCACGGTTCATGAAAGATTTCCACAAAATGTCTTTTGAAAAGACATAATGGTGAGTAAATTATATTTTCTATCAAAGAAATCAGAATGATTTTTCATGTTTGGGTGAACTAGTTCTTTAAACCTGGCCTTGGCTTTTCTTCACAGAGGCTGGCCTAAGACTGAGACAGTCTTTTGGAGCCAGAGCCCCTTGGCTCACATCCCTGATCACAAAGAGAGCATTCTTCTCCTGGTGGCCTCCGCAACTGCACCAGAGGACAAACCGTTCACCTACTGAATAAATAAACAGAGAAACAGGGTAAAAAAAGCTCAGCTGGGTGGCGAGAGAGATAAGATGGACAAAAATTGCAAGGGCATCTTCAGGAAAAGCCCTTCTGCCTAACAGAGATGTGAGCTGCTCGGTTACCTCAGATATAACAATATCCAAAGATGATGATGCATTTTAAATAAAGAGGGTCATGCAAAACTCTTCTGCATCCGACATCTTATTGGATGATCTCTGTCCTGCTTTCAAGCTTACAAGTGTAGGTTGTAAGAATGTTTCACTAATGTTTCCATTAAGTAACAAAAATAAGTTACTTTGAAAGTTGTAGGAATATTAAAAACATAGCATTATTGCTTATAAGTTACTTTTACATGCTGCTAATTCTGCAACATTTTTAAAACATTCCACTAACAACTTAAGCATAACATTTTTATATGATATATAACGTTAAAAATATTTTACTAATGTTACTTCTTGAGAAAGTTTTTAGACAACCTTAGCCAATGTTCCAAGAACATTCCCTGTTAGCCAAGTTGCTCTATTTCTCCCTCTCTCTGTCTCTCTTTCTTTTTACAGAACTTTCTAACTTTCACTTTCTCCAATGCAATTCAAGGCAAGGCTATGACATAAGAGACGACTTATACACTATAAAGAGACTCTTCTGTCTAAAACACGCATGACACCTGAACCACTTTAGAAACTCTGTTGCTCATTTCTAAAAAAACTGAATGAATTGCTTGTGTGTTGACAGTTACAAAATTTAGTGGCATCTCAAGCAAGGCCAAGAGTCACAGACTGAAGCAAGCAGAAGGGATGCACAGCCCTGAAGGTCACTATTAAGACAGTAGCCTACAGCCAGGGACACAGCAGCCATTATAACCTGAAAGACACAGAATCCTCATATTTTAAAGAGGTTTAATGTACTTGATAAAAGTCACTGATCAAAATGTCACTGGCCATGCAAAACAAACAAACACTTTTAGACCTAACAAAATCCTCTGTTAGCCAGTTGCTTAAGCTGAACAAACACCCAAAAGGTGAAAGGGCGGAGCCTACCACCAACCGCTTTCAGCTAATTATTTACATCACATAACCTAATTAATATTCATGAGCCAATTCATGTCTGTCAGCTTTTGCACTGAGCTGCTGACAGAAAATAAACATCCTTTTAAAAACATGAAGATGGAAGAAAAATTGTCTTTGACAGAATTATGCATTTGCATGTTCCTGTCATAACAATATTTTATGCCTAATTATTAAACTTCCATGGTATAAATGCTAATAAAACTGATGCTTTTGTGAAGCTTAGTTTATAAAGCTTTCAAATGGTATCTAATGCAATTGTATCTATACTTCTAAAGAGAGACTGATAAGGTTTATAGAGTATAAACAGTGATAAGTAAAAAATAAATGTTATGCTTGAGTTAAACATTAACTCTTTCTAACATTACTACTAACTGTTAGTAAACATTAACTAACTGTTCTATAAAGTAATGTAATGTATGTGTTTACTGGTATTACATATTCTATGTCCAAAATGCACCAAAATTGTTTTGTCTCTCCTCTTTTCTGCAGAATTCCTAAAGGTCTAGAAAAGTCTAGTTTAATTGAATCCTTATTTTTCTGTCCTATGCGTAATGAACTGACTAGCAGACCATGACAAAAACCTTGTTCTCTCTGGTAATGGAAAAAGATCCAAAGTTTAATGACAGCAGCATGAGGCTCAACATTCACATCACATGAGAGAGAGAGGGAGTGTGTGTGTGAGAGATAAAGAGTGTGGGTGTGTGTGTGTGTGTGTGTGTGTGTGAGAGAGAGAGAAAGAGAGAGTGTGTGTGTGTGTGTG
>JBAJNP010002165.1:0-51130 GCA_036877545.1 Yasuhikotakia modesta
TTTGTTTTTGTACAGTGTTTATTTGTTACTTTGTACGTAACTTTGGTATGGGACAGTTACACCTCTCAATCAGTGTAAATAAATTTGGTGTATATAACTTCTCTGCGAGTATTGCCATACATTGTTTTTTGGTGTTGGTGAACCCCTTGCCTGACATCGGGCCCACAGAGTCCCGTTGTCTCACAATGCTGGAGTCATTCCCACAGCATTTTCCATGCAGCTCGAGTTCCTGAAAGGGAACTATGAACGTCATGGTTCGTCTTGCTGGATCTTGCCATAGCACTTTCATCCACATCTTTCATCCACAAGGTGATGTCCTCTCTTGTAAGGGAGAAATCTTCTTGAAAAGATTTCAAGGGAAAAATCTTCTTGAAAAGATTCCAAAGATTCTTGATTAGTCCTAGCGGCTTGCCTCATATCTTTGTATATATATAGCTTTGCATCAATGGCAGGTTAACTTCCATTGTGGGTGATGCAAAGCTTGCCGGGGAAGCACAGAACTTGACGAACCTTAAAAAAACAGCATTCTACATCCCTGGTATTTGAGCAGTCTTTCCTGTCTAAGGCATAGAATGCGCTCTTTGTCTTGTAAATAATGGATCTGGGTGATTTACCTCCTTCCCGGGTTTTGGCTGCGGAACTGTCAGCGATACCAGTTGAGTTTTACTCAAGATTGTTAAGCTTGGAATTAAGCATCTTGTTCTCTTTACTTACAATATCCAGAGACGTTTCCAAAAAAAGAATACAAGTTTTATAATCACCGGTCTGCCACTTTAAAGTGAAGTGAAGTGAAAGTGACGTGTTTGTCAGTTACGGTTGCCCATAACCGAAATGTGACCTCTGCATTTAACCCATCCATGTGAGGAGTGAACACACTGCAAGTCGTGAACACACACACACCCTAAGAGAGTTACACACACACAGAACTAAGAGAGTTGAGACACAAAGTTACACAAAGCTAATACATCATTTGTATGATTCAAAGAGTCACTTCAAGTTTGTTGAATCTTTCATCAAAAGGCGCAGATAATCTTTTCCAAGATATTTTTCATTATCAGTCATCATCTTGTTGTCAGTAGCCTCAGGCTGTGACTGAGGTTTAATGCCCTGTGGCTGCGATAACAAAGTTTAAAGTTCAAATGTAGTGCTATAGATGACTACCTAAACTTTTAGACTATTTAAAGTTAGTGTAATGACACTAAGATTACAATTTTATTGACTTTGTTGTGAAGAAGGTCGATAAAATCTTAGATTGGGTGACATCACAACCAGAAAGCTTAAAAGCATGTGCACTGTAGCAATTCTTTCACTTAGCGATGTGCTCTGTGTTGCATTGTTGGTCCTATTTTTGCGTGTTGTTTAAATAACTGAAACATTAGCAGCAACATTTTAGAGCATGTGTTCCTCCCTGCCTACATTATATTATGTGCATATTACCTGTATATTTGCCTGCATATTACCTCAGCACTGGTGGGCAGAGGGTTTGTGGCAGCAGGTCGAGTTGGTGCTTGCTTGCACATGATGGCTGTGTTACAGGCATACCAGGCATCTCCTGCCGGGTAAGCGTTACAGGCACTGATCCTCTCATGGTGAATATACCAGAGGTCAGCCTTGAGAGGTTGGTACCCCATAAAAGACTACCTGGCAGGGTAAAAGTTACTGCCAGGAGTGTCTCAATGTCTCAATGGGTCCTTGTACTGTAGAACAGAGATACAGAATCTGGGTCATTTCTTACCCACCTTTTTTCGGTTTGTGGTTCTCCCTACATCAGTGCGGCCTCCGCAGGCTCTGGTACAAGATATGGAACAAGATGCTTTCTGTGAGACAGGTTGTGTTCCAAATCAGGTCCAAGGACTGATTTGTTACCATATATCTAAAGATGTCTACTTTCACATTCTCCCCCTACATGAAATAGCTGGGCTTCAGACTGCACACCGAGAAGAGTATGCTTTCTCCAGTTCAGAGAACCATTTATGTGAGTGTTCGGATTCGTGTGGGATTCGCCAACGTTGTGGGCACATTTTTTAGGAACATTAGGAACATTAAACAAATGTAACCATTATCAGAAAAAAATACTCCTGTAGCTAAATTGTCAAGTTTAAACTATTAAACTAAAAAAATGGTTCCAGGGCATTTGGTCTCATTTGCTTTAGGTAGGTAACATGAAAGTAATTTGTTGACATGGCATTTCTCAAGAAGAGACAACCTGCTGCACCTCTTTTGTTCAAAAATATTTGTTGCATGTACAGTGGTATTTGGTAAACACAACCACATCTCCTTTCAACCAATCAGATCTAAGTATGCAGGTTGTGTTTCTGGAACCAAAATACTTCAAAATACAATAATAATTTGATGAGGACAAAATATAGGTTGTCAAAGGATATTTATAGTGTATCAGTTAGTGTTTCTGACTTTTCTTGGAATTTAGATTTCAAAGCACACACAAGTTAAAAATCAAAACAGACCAAGAGAACACAATAAACTTTTTACACTTTTTCCAACAAGTTTTATGGAACTATATGCCATTATACTGTAGCTTTATTTGTTTTCATTCTTTTATTGGACATGTCCTTCAACACTGTACAAGTGTGCTTAAGCTTGTCCTTGAAAATGTCTTAACTCTAAAATATAAAGTGCAACAATAGAAAATAGAAATAGGATAAAAATAAATATAAACCTGGATGTTTTCTTTTTAAAATAAATGTCACTTTGATTTACTAGTTTATGTATTTACTATGCTATTCTGTAGGCAAACGCCAGCAATGCAGCCAGCCCCAACCATGCACTTAGGAACCAAAGTCAAAGATATCTCTTTATCTTTCTATTGAAATATTAAAATATTTCAATAGAAAGGAAAATTAAAATAGTCCTACTTTTAGGCTGTGAGAGTGAATGTGAGCTAAGTTTTTCATGGTAGAAGTCTATGTAACATTCAATATCATTTCATTATATTGCTTAGAATACAGTACATCAATTTATTCAATCTATTGTAGTTTAAAGCTGAATCCACCTATCTATGCAGAAACAGAAATTAAAATGCTGTCCTTTTGGACAGTCTGATATTTTCTATCTACACTAAATCTGTTTTTGTATGGTTTTGGTTTATACCTACATCATTACAGTATCAATTCATTAATCCCAAAAGGCTCACAGGGTGCTTTTAACTGCTAGCAACCATTTTCATAGGTACAGTACCAGTCAAACGTTTAGAACTCTTGTTTTAACCATTTCTTATGAGGAAAAAAGTTTATTTATTAAATACTTTAATCTGAAGCCACCTGCTTATTTCATTTTATTTATTTATAACAATAGTGCTGTACAAAAGATGAGTCAAGAATACACAATAAAAAACAAAAATCGTAAAACATGTTTAAAAACATGTAATTAAGATGAGTTAATGCAGAATGCCTAAATAAAGAAAAAGCAGGAAATCAGAGGTCAGGATAGGTATTTGAAGATGCTACAATGTAACTTATTTTGTTTAATTTATTTTGAGAAGACTTGGCTATTATTATTTTTTATTTAAAAATGGAATTATTATTATTATTATTTAAAAATAGAAGGAGAGCCAGCAGGACTTTGCGTCTTTGTTGTTAGCTGATGTCGTGGAACTTAGTCCTATGTCGTGGAACTTAGTCCCACAGTAGGACCTGACCTAGGTCCTACTGTGCTCATAGTGGAGCTACTCTGCTGGGATGGAATTCACTTGTGCATATTATTAATTCCAACAGAGAATTACACTTACACTCTGCTTTAAGTTTAAGCAACAGAAACTGTTTCAATGAGGCTTAATTGCTCAATGGTATTGCTGATTTGAACAAGGTGGCAGAGGATTTTTCCTAAAACCTCCTAAAAGTTGTGGGGCAGAGAGCCTTCTGAAGTTCCACCGTACTCAATGGAGCGAACATTCTTCCAAGCAGTTTTTGCTTGGGAGGAGCAGATCCCTCTGAAAACCACCTGTTTTATGTTTATGGTTTTCCAAGTATTTTAGGAAGTGTGTGCTGTAAACCTGAGCATGGAATGCAGTGAAGTCTGTAAGGTTGACCTCAAATCTGTTTGCACATTTTCCTGGAATTTCCTGGAAAACAAAAAAATCTGCCCATGCATGGTATGGTGTTTAATTTGTTTCTTTTTTATTCAAGCAAAGAGAAAAGACAACAAAAAATACAGTTTACAATACAATTAAAAAATCCAATTTAAAAACAATAAAAATTGATTGTGTTCTCATTGTCTTTTATTTCAAAGCCGAAACTTCTGCCTGTCAAAAAGTTTTGCCAGCAAATAGAAAAGATTTGCCTGTGAGATGTTTTGCTTGCGAGTCCAAACTTTTGCTTGCAAAATCAACCAAACTGCTGGGCAGGGGAGCTACATGAGCAGAATGGTGGATTTCTATTTGTGGCTTGCTTCGGATTGACAGTGTGGGTGGTGCCTGACATGACATGTGCCGTTTGCGTGGTGCAAGCAAGAAATGTCCAGTACCACACCATGAATGAAAATACATTTTGTCACAGTCCAGAGGCAGTAGCGGCTCCTGACCAAAGATTTTGGAGGGGCAGTTTCTGGGTCGTAAGCTATCCATAAATGCACAGGGAACTGGGTCATTTAACAAAACAAAACACTTTGCTGATGCGGATTAATAATATTCTCTGGAACTACATTCAGTAGCGTAAAAGCAAGTGGGGCAGTCTCAAATCTGCCCATATGGCTCTTAATTAGAGCGTGCTGCAGTTCTTTTTTCACCACAAATTTACATTGCAAAAATGTGTGGTGCTGTTGAGCTCGGGAGGGCAGAGACACCCTCTGCCCTGCTTATCAAACCTGAAGCAATGCGATGAAATTTTAACATATCCACCTCACTTTATGACTTACAACAGTCTAAAATTTTTTAGTTAACAGTTAATTAGGACTGGTGCAGTTTATATAAAGTTCTATGTTTTCAAGTGGCTGAATATTTTGGTGGGCCCCACCTGCCCATTCAGACGAGCCGCGCCTGTCCAGAGGTTTATTAATTTGCTGATTTGCACGGTAAGTAAGATGTCTTATTATGCATAACCATTCATTACAATAAACAGTTTGTTGACTGATTATAAAAATAGTGGTGTATGCGCATACTATAATTAGCTAAATGTTAAAACATTCTCTTTATTACAGTGTTTTTTTGCAGTATATATGAACATTGCATGTGAAGTTGCTCATATTCTAGCACATTAAGACAAACATGATCCTATGGAATAAAATCACTGTCAATAATAATCATACATAATTCAAAGCATTTATGTGTAATTTTAATTTACTCATGCAAAATTTACAACTATTGTATGTAATTATGCTTTTTGTCAGAATTGGATTCCAAAATCTATGGCCACAGCAGTTAACAGGTTAACATGATACTTATATGGACAAAATTATACTTCATGTAGTATATCATGGCTTGCTAATTGTCACGATATTGGGCTCCCTGGCTCCCTTTGGGGCTACCAGTGGGAGTTTCCTGGTTGCGCTGGACTACATTTCCCATAATGCCCCGTTGCTGGACCACGGCCAAGTGTCAGCCATTATCTCAATCAATGGCTGTTTATAAACCCTGCTGTTTAAGTGGTTGCGAGGTCTTGATTACAGTTAGTATCATTTCTAACTAACTTTAAGTGTTTTCCTGGTTTATCTACTTCTGGTTTTTGATCCTTGTTTTGTGTGTATCACTCTTGATTGTTTGCTGCTTGCCATCTAGACCTTTGCCTGTGTTTTGGATTCCTCTCTTGGTTTTGCTTCGTTTTCCCTGTTTCCTGTGATTTTGACCCCTGCCTTCCTGACCATGTTTCTAAATAAAATGCTGAACAGGAACCACAGGGCTGGGCGCAGGCACCACAGGGCTGGGACTGCGCAGAGCCATGAGGGTGTCCAAGGCGTGGGATTCCTGTGAGGCCTGCCTGAGTGCCTCCGTCATGGCCAGGAGATGGTTAATATGCTCCGGGTTGAAACAAGGGCCTGGAGCTTGGGCAGGTGACTTCTCAGGCCACGGTGAGTAAGCTGCTGGATCGGATGGCGGCAAGGTCTTCTGTAATAAGGAGTCAACACTGTTAAGATCCATATCCAGTTCTTTATTGAACAACTCTGCGTTAGACAGGCAATGGATCGACAATGGCAAACAGGGACAACATAGGTAATCCACAAACATAATCAGATAACAGGCAAAGGTCGGTGCAGGCAGCAAATATAGAGAGTAATTCAGGAACAGGCAAGAGGTACAGGGCAGGCAGAGAACAATCGATAAATGAGTAACAGTCCAGGTCATAACCAGAGATTGCAACACAAGGGAAAATGCTCAGAATAGTTCACATGGCAATATTAGACTTTGCCAAGCACTATTGTTTGTAGTGAGCTTTTAAGCGGTCTTCGATTAGGCAAGATGGACGCCACCTGGAAGGGGCATGGCCCAGGTACGGGGTCTATGGAAAATGTAGTTTTATAGATGTACAGATGTGTATATATAGATGTGTTCTATATTACTCTTAGGGCAGAACAGAGACATGTTGGTGGATCGGTTTTGGTTTATGTGTTAATATGTTTGTTTGTTTCCACATGTGCCCACTTACAGTAACACTTAATTACATTTAAGTAAGAAACTTTCTTTGTTTTGTTTGTTTTACCTACAAAGAAGGTAATTGGACATGCTTGCTACATTTGATAACAATAAAATCATTAAAGTTATTTTATCATGACATTTATGTGTGTATTTAAAAGGCATTCAATGGCCTCTCATATGGTTAACTAAATACCAATGTATCTAGTAAATTAAGCTAGATTATTTACAAACCATACATTTAGCTACATATTTGTAAGTAATTTTATTTTAATTAACATGATTAAATAAGGGTGGAATATTACTTAATTCAACTCAATTTAATTGCCCTAATGCAACTGAAAACAATACACTAAGTTAATCTAAATGTATTTATCGATCTTGTTGTTAAAGGGCTTCACATACTTTCCATTTGGTACAAAAAATATGAAAATATGTTCAGAAAAGAGTTAGTCCACTAATATAGTAAGATCTACAAAACATGGCCAGCAGGGCAGATATTGGCTTTTATAATCTGCTGGTACCATCGTTTTATAGTATAACGTCTTAAATTGTGGGTAAGTTGTTCACTGTCTTTTCTGTGCAAAACACTCACTGTATTCTTCATGCAACTGACAAAGAGAAAAACTTATTTAAAAAATCATTTCAATACAATTTATAATCAAACGATTGCGCGAAGAGAGCAACTTACCTTCCAATATCCCACTACCAAAATGCAGCGGTTCCCACCTTGTTCAAGGGGGCGGGAAGACCAGCCACCCCCCACACTTTCAATCCCAAGCAAGCTAACAATAAAAAATCCACCTTTGTGCTTGTTTAGTTCCCTGGCCAGCATTTTGGTTGATCTTGCAAGATGGGGTGCACCACTAATTTAGGTTTTACATTACTTTTGTGTCATTACTCACTTGATGTTGCATTGATATAGGGACATTAGTGCCACAATGGATGAACCATGCTATGGAACTACTATGCTACTAACTATTATACTATGCCGAAGCTGCTGGCAAGCAATAGCCTGTAAAGCCAAGGTTCTTAACAGGCAGCCCGTGGGCTGCATTCGGCCCGTTGCTCTTTAAAATGTGGCCCGCAGCTGAGCAGGTTGCTGAGCAGGTGCAGCATAGACTGAGATGGAAAGTAGAAATGCAGCTGGTGAGTTGTTAATAGTAATAGGTTGTCTGGGATAGTATCATGCCGTCCATAGTGTGGTTTCTTTGAATGCCTTTGATGAGGAAGGCCTACCGCCATAACCACTCAACCGACGATGCTATCTCTCCTCCATAAAGCACTCACCCACCTGGACACCAGAAAGGGGAATTATGTTAGAATGCTCTTTGTGGACTACAGTTAATAATCCCCTCCACACACACCATCAAGCTGGAGCACCTGGGACTCAGTCCATCTCTTTGTCAGTGGATCTGCAATTTCCTAACCGGCAGACCACAGACAGTTAGACAGACAGTTATGGGCAGACATGTCTCAGCCTCACTTACCCTCAACACTGGAGCCCCCCAGTGATTATTTAAGAGTCCTACAGTGACAAAACGTTGTTGAGAGACTATATGGCCTGAGGGAAGAAACTCCTTCTTAGTCTCTCAGTGTTGGTTTTCAGGGAGCATAAGTGCCTCCCTGACCTCAACAGTGTGTAGAAAACCTTCACGATCTTCCTTGCTGTACAGCACCGCTTGCTGTAGATTGTGAGCAGGTCAGGGAGCTTGGTACGGATAGTGCTTGTCTGTCCTGCACGGTGCTGTTACTCCTATGGTGCAGGAGTAAAAGTTCCTGAGCACCTTAGTGGGCAGTTTAAAGTCTCTCAAGCGTCTGAGCGTCAAGCTCCCTGAAAACCAACACTGAGAGACTGAGGAGTTTCGTCACTGTACTGTATTTATTTACAATACAGTGTAACACTCTATTGTATTTATTTTCTTTGTATTTTGTATATAGATATATTATATTTTTTTTTCTTTTAGATTTCAATGTACTGTTTTTACTGTTTTCATCTACTGTTTATTGTTATGCATAAATAACTTTTTCTTCTCAGGGTCAGCAGACGTAAAAGCATTTCACTACATGTCATACTGTGTATGATCATGTATGTGACCAATAAAATTTGAATTTGAGGAAGGAGATTTGTGAGTTACTAATTGCAGTGGAATTGCAGTGAAAAAAAATTATGGAAGCGTTGTATACAGTTTAAATAGCCTTTAATAGATCCAACTTGGATGCCTTTAAAGCTGTTGAGATAAGATTGGTGATCGCTAGGAGAAAAAATAAGGTGTCACAAAGTAAATGAAAGGTGAAATGATTTGATGCTTCTTCGTGCTAAATAATTTAACTGGAGGGTTGTTGGAGATATTGCTTAAGGGATGGAGTCAATAGAGAAGTTGAGTAGGTGTTTTAAAAAATGTTTTAGGGAAAGATGAGCTGGGAATAATTAGGCACTGGGTTTGAAGTTGGATATGCCTCTGGCACTAGCAGCTTGAATTTCTGGAAGGAAAAATGAGAAAGGAAATCAGCAATTTGGTTTTTGAACCCTGGAATGTACCCTGTGTTTATAAAAAAAAATGAACACAGCCAGAAATTAAAATAAGGCATCTTTCGAAAGCCATTAATGTGGGGGAATGAGAGCGACCTTTCCTTATGCACTGAATAGTTGTTTTGTTGTCACAATTAACTAAAATGCTTTTGGCTAGCTATTCTTTCTTCCACAGGAAGGCTGGGATGATGGGATAGAGGTCAAACAGGGCTTTTGAGCAGAGGATTGAGGTGTACCAAGGTGCTGGGGAGGCCACGGAGAAGCAAATCTGCCCACCTGTTTACCCTGACACTGGCTGACGAACTGGTTTACTGCCCTCACCAAGAAAGCAACTGTGGAGTGGGGAGACAGTAATGGTAAGCCGATTAAGGACAGAACAAACAAAGAATTAAACACAAATACAAGTTGATGACATACAAGTATCAATGCAATAAAATTGGCAATGACAAAAACACCTATTAGACAAGGTTAATGAAAAACCGATCAGAACAAAAACGTCTCAGGTTACGTATGTAACCCTTGTTCCCTGAAGGGAACGAGATACTGCCTCGAAATGATATGGAATCGCTACCAGGGTTATGCACTCTGAACAGGTGTGTTGAATCACTGATTACAAGCGTGACGTCACAAATGGGGTGATGTCATTACCAGGAAGCTTTAAAGGCAAATAAGATGTGCTACTCAGGTTAGCTTCAACTTGAAGAAGTGAGCGCAGGCCGGTTGTGCCTGAGGTATGGATGCCCTTCAGGGAACATAAGCCTTACGGATTGCCTCAACAATCTAACAACAAAGTGTTTGCTTAGAAGCAGGGTGGCCCCTCTTGTGTGGGCCAAAACAGACCAAAAGCTGGTCGGAATTCCTCCACAGGGCAGCACTGTGGACGTAAGTGTGCAGTGCTTGCATTGGACACATACAATTAATCCTTTCCTAGTCTTGATCCCTAAAGGGAGGAGGACAGAAAGCCTCCTCCCTTCACAACTGTTTGTCCTGACGACTGTTTTCACGACTGGCTGTAGTGTGGAATGAGTCAATCCTGCCTTA
This sequence comes from Yasuhikotakia modesta, assembly GCA_036877545.1. Lineage (NCBI taxonomy): Eukaryota > Metazoa > Chordata > Actinopteri > Cypriniformes > Botiidae > Yasuhikotakia > Yasuhikotakia modesta. The sequence continues at coordinate 10,155 of JBAJNP010002165.1, forward strand.
AATCGTGACTGCAAAAATTCCAGGACTGTACCAACAGGGCAGTCGACTGGGTCAAATTGGCTCTAAACCAAGAAGTGAAAGGTTTCCACTTTAGGGCATACAGTTTCCTCATAGAAGGAGCTCTATATTGAAGGATGGTCTCAACAACCTCAGTTGATAGACCAGAAGCTAAGAGTTGGAGCACACTCTTCTCGATGTAATTGTCGATGTAATTCAGACCTCGATGGCCTCCTTCCTTAACAAGGAAACTACTTCTTGTTAAATAACTGGGGCCTGTGCTGGGGCCACCAGGGTGGGGAGGACCCCTCAAAACGCTGGTGGGCGATAAGCGAACTGAATTTTGAAACCCAGTTCTAGGGTACGCAGGTACCCATTGAGATATGCCTGGCAGTAGTTTCTACGCTGCCATGAAACTGCTAAGGGATACCAGCCTCTCTAGGCTGGTCTCTGGAGTAACCACAACTGACATGTCATGAACAGAAAGTTGCTGCACAGGAGGCAGACACAAAGAGGATCAATGGGCTGGAGGCTGGGACAGGACCGGCACAGCAGAGATCCAAGAGGAGCCGGTTGGGTAAAGGAACCCCCAGAGGTGGACAAAACAAAAGCTCTCCCGGGCGAAGCAGGAGCTCACCAGGGCGGAGCAGGCAACTTGAGAGCCCAGAGGCTAAAAGAATTGTCAACTGATTTCTCAAACATTTATAATGTTTGTTGCTTAATAATAGCATTAATGCTCATTTCAGAGTATTTATAATAAATTTAGTGTATTACAGGACTAGCACGACTATTGTTACTCTCTTTTAATTATGGTAAATTGCCTCATGTCTTTGTGCATAGAGTATGAATATTGTGAAGGCAGTGATGGCAGCCAATCAGTGTGAAGTGCTCACATTTCTTAATGAGGTTGCCAGATAAGCCAGAAGGGTGCCAGATGTGTGTAAAAAAAACTTTTTAATTCTCCACCATAAAATCCTTTTTTGAAAGAGCTTTTAAGGTAGCTGCTGAGACATTACAGATTCAACCAAAGTTCTATTCTCTCTGTCACATCACACAACAAGAATCAATATCCCGTTCAACCACTCTAGGTCTCCTTTAATAAGCATACATTTTGTTTTAATAAAATATCTTCTTGTAAACCCAAACCAACTTATAGAGTGCAAGTCACTTGCTTTTTTATCTGCACTTAAATTAAAGTACAATGCCATCAGCATAAAAATGCACAGAACTTTGTTTGAATTAAAATATTACATGACAGTTTCATACGAGTTATAACCGCTTTACAGATTAATGTGATGACATAAAACGACAGGGGAGACAGAAACAAAACCTCATACGGAGGGACCTGTCTCTACCTGTTGCTTTGGTCTTTGTTAACACCTGCTTGCACCACCTGCTGGTGTGTGTCTAACAGCAGACAGAGATTATGCATCGGTGCTCTGCTGCTTTTCCTGTTTCTCCAGATGTACTCTGCTGAATATTCCATCGAATTTGAGACACTGAATTTTTTAAACAAATTTGTAAAGGGAAATTAAAAGGGCTGATAATTGCCTGGCAAATATTAACAATAGCATTCTTAGACAAACTGAAAATTTGGAAATTAACTTTATAAATATTGATTATTGAATTTTTAACAATGAAACAGTGTGTGTGAATGTTTTCAACTGAAATATTCACAGTGTTTGAATATACAACCATGAAAATACAATGCAATACAATGCAAGAAATGTTCATGCGGTGCCTTTTTTCTATTTGTGCAATTCATTCTGTTTTTTTTATCAAATACTTTAGGCATTATTTTACTTCCATATATATTGATTCAGGGTAGCTTTACAAAGAATACTGAAATATTTTAAAACAGAAAACTAGAAAGTTATTAAACGTGTTTAGTAAATAATACATGTTATTATTGCAAATTGTAGGTTTGTAGGCCTATGAATAGGCCTAAGTTGGTCTATGAATAAAGAGTTAAATGTACCAATAAAAAAACAACACATTTGGACCATTTGAATAAAAGACGTGCATTGGAAATATCAGCCATTATGTGCAACGGCTTGTTATGTGCAATCAGTACAATTGTACTGATAATTACCTATTGGGTAATCACAGTACCTAATGGGGCAAAATTGGGGCTATGAATAATTTAGTTTTTCCGCTCTGCTAAAGCTTATCCTTGGCAATGACAGAATGTGTCTGTGTAGTTACATTACCAATTAGCAAGTAATTAAGTTACTAAAAAGTACAAATTCGTAACCGATATGATGTGTGTTTGCTGGTATCTCTGTTTATTATAATGGCTAGCAATCTGAATTGCTAGTCAAGCACCCCTCTGCTGTGAGTGTCTCCATAGCTCCCTTCAGTTGCTCATAACCCACAAGAGTGTGTAATCCAAGGGATGGTTGTTAGTAGTCACAAATATGTTATACCACTCCCTAACAGTGCTACTGTCTTCTCCAATCTTACTCTGTTTACGGGTTATCAGAGATGAGAATATATTGTGTGTCCCTTGATGTAGTAAAATAACTGTTGATTGTGATTGTCAAACTAAAGTGGTTTGGTATTTATGTGTCAGACAAATTTAGTGACAATATTTAATTGACATGTAATTTAAATAGTTAGCAAGTAGAACATCCTATCATTGCAACTGGACTGAATATACAGTCTAATGTTTAACACATTAAAATTGCTGTTTAAAGGTGCCCATGTTCATAAAATCTCTTTTGACAAAAACCTTTTTGACTTTTTAGGTTCAAAGAATGTTCCAAATTACGATATCTACAGATAAATAACATTGACTTGTTATTAAGTGTAAACAACAGCAAAAACAAAACAATATACAGTGTACATTTTTATGAACTACAACACAACAATGTTTTACCAGCTTTAGACACTTCATTCAAGTTCAGTTTTTATTGCCAAAATCACTCTGGTTTACATTATTCAACAATATTTGATCAAACACTATCAGTTAAAAATTACTAATTACCACATAACTCTTTGTTCATTTGTGTTGACGGACAGCATTTTGGTCCAGCCATAACCCTTCCTGGAGATAACAGACCAATGTGCATAGCATGTTCAATTGTGGTTACCTTAGATCTACCTCTTTTTCAAGTGGCAATAAAAAAAGCAATTACAAAAGTGCCTGACAACTTATGGTACAAATTCTATGTTTTCAGAGCTGAAAATGTATGCAATTTTTACACATTTAATGCTATTTGTAAGGTAGATTTGGCAATTAAGAACTGTCCTGTACTGACAAACCATAATCAATGTAGAATAACCAGGACTAAGCTTAATTGTAAATCTATCTCATGACATGACATGACCTGAAACATGAAATGAAAAAGCAACAGATTTTTAACTTTTTTTAGAGGATACCATGAATGTATAGCCAAGAAAGTGAAAAATAACCATTCCAAGTGGCTCTGCTAGTTTGTAAAAGAGTTGTAAATGTACAGTCTGCAAATGCGTTGACAACAATCAACCCAAATTTGTATAAAATGCCATTGTTAGCTTTATCTACCTAATTCGCATGTGTTTATTTTATAGACACTCTGGCTTAATTCCAGTAAAAGAAGACTGCACTTTTAAAGTCCTTATAAATGTTTTGACACATATACAAAAAAGACAATAGTCATATTGTACCATAAATGCAGTGAACAAATTAAATGATGTTAGTATACTGTAAAGATATTTTATGGTCTCCAAAAATACCATAAGATTTGTTAGTTTGACATTTACAAACCTCTCCCTTTAAAAGTATCACTTTCAAGTCAAATATGTGTATTTTAATATGTAAAACATTTAGCTGATAATGTTGTTTAAAGACAGCGTATTGTCTTCAAATTTCAATATTAATGATTTTAACTAAAAACCTATTTGAGCTCACAGTTCAATATTAAACAAAAAAAGTAATGTGGAAAGATGGAATGCCACACATAATTATTCAAGTAGCCATGAGTGGTAAACTCTCACAGTCTAGTACCGAGTTTCCAGTGTAATTTCACTGTCCTTTCCATTCCATGTTATACGACATACAAAACCAGGTAAAACCATGAGGTGGCTTTAAAAAGCTCACAACCATTTCCACCTTTACAGTCCAAATATATTTGCTAATGATATCCACATTTGCAAGTTAAAGTTTAACTTTTTTTTATAAATATTACGTACATACAGAAGGTGGCCTGGAAATTGTCTGATGTGCTAAGGTGTTTTCACAACTTTATTTAATCTACTGTCACACACAGATGCTAAATCTTACTTTGCTATTTTACTAAGTATAACCCACAAAATGTTTGACAGAGTTTGACTGCATAAATGTGACATCAGTGTACTTGTTTTCCTGTTTGTTGCAATAAACAACACTGAAAGCGTTCATTCATAGAACCATCTGGACATTTACGAACATTAGACAATAATACTTATTTTACATTTGAGCTCTACATTTCTTTACAGAGAGTCATAAAGATATGTATTTATATGTTCACAATACAGAGTCCAAATCTGCTGGTAACAGGTTATCACAGTAACTCGAAAATAAAACATTAAGGTAAAACACATACATATAACATACAGTAAGGCTAAATAAAGTTATTTAACATTTTGCTTTGTTGAAAGGATCCATGTACTGGTGATACATGTATCCAAGAAAGCAAGAATACATATTTTTGGTTGTTTTTTGTTATATTTTTGTTATTATGAATACACCTTTTTGAATACGCACTGGAAGAGAAAACAGACAAAACAGTCATTTTAAAAATGTAGACCATCTCACACTTCACCATATAACACTCTAGGAAATATATGTCTGAACAAAGCATTCCACACATCTGAAACACTTGGCTCTCAAAAATATGAACTTATTTCTTCAAATCAAATTATAATGAAAATAACTGCTTAATTGTTTTACTAAGTTTCCTTCTAAAAGTCTCAGTTTAGACTACGCATATCCTTCCTTTATGAAAACAGAACAAATTATTACATTTTTTAACAACAATTTGTTCCATTACTGACATTATAAAACAACATTTCACATCTTTAACTTTCAAAATGTATAGATCAACAATTCTGATGACTGAAAAAGGGGTAAAGTGTGCCATTTCTTTGTGATGTTCATAAAAATATTATTTACTAAGCTAAGCATCAACATGGATCCAGGCCACCGTTAGATAAAGTGGTGGGGTTTTCAAATGCTGGAATATGAGGCTTGAATCGAAAGTAATTCAGAAAATGAACAACTGGTTGCTCACTTTAGGAAATGCACACACAGAATAACCAAATCTCACTATCCACTTTCACTTAAGCAGCTTCGTTGACCATACTCTAAAGGTGCTTAAAGATGCTAAAATAAGGAATGTTTCTAGTAGGGTAGCTTGCAATGATAACAGTGTCTACTGTATGTTTTCTCAAATCTTTGTTTTGTGTGCAGCCATTAAATAGCCTTCACTGCTAGCAGGGCTTGTTGACATTGCAGAGCAGCTCAGTAACTTTGATGAGACGTGCCACAGTGCTTTGGGACTCTTCCTGCAACCGTTGGTTGTTCTGCCTGAGACTCTGCACCTCTGCTTGGAGCAAAGCCTTGTCCTCCTTCTCCTGCGGGAAAAAGCATCACAGAATACAAACCTGACTGGACGAGTTTTATTAAATTGAAGAGTGGGTAGCATATCTGCTCAACAATGGGTTTGCCTTTTCTGTGAATACATTTAATGGTGGTATATAATGCCTGGCACAAATTTACCATTTACCATTACACATGCATGAATGGGTGAGACAGTAATATGCCAATGTGTTAGTGTTACCTAGTGACATTAATACAAACATGAAAGATTCAAACAGGTGACATTTTAAGACTATTTTTTCTTTAGATAGAAAGTAACTATTTACCATGTACTTTTATAATTACAACTTTGATTTTAGGTTATGTTTACAAATAGCTACAAAATTATCTGCAATATTTGTAATATTTGTGCATGTTACAATCCCACAGTCTGGATCCAGAGTCATGCAGTGTGAAATGTGTTTTGAATTTCAATTACATCTGTGACAATCTACAGTAAATGACTGACCGAGCAAGATAAAAGGTAAGGGGACAGTCAGGGCAGGAGTCCCCAAACACAGAACATTGTCTTAATTCAACCAACCTTCTAACAATGTTAAAAAAAGGTAATGTTTCTAAGATGTGTTGAAGGTTGTTGCAATGCTACACAATTCAGCATTCAGAGCGAGCGATTTAACTGGACACAGTCTTACTGCTCCGGTGACTCATAGGGCAGAGGACAGACGGCTTGAAATACCACAAGGTGACCTGTCCAAACAGGCAGGGTTGACTGACAGAGCTCTTTAAAGCGATTAAAGGAAACTTATCCAAGGCTGACCTTACAGGCTAAAATGGAGCTGCTGATTAACCCCTCAGTCAGTGTTTCCCCTATAAATGTTTGTAGCAGTGGTGCTGTGTAAGTAACCATAACAATGGTTCTTCCAAAAAGAAAATTTTGCAAAATAGCCCTTTAAACTGTGACTTGTAGTGCATCGCCACAAAATAGCAACCAAATAGCAACACTATTTGTTTCTTTTCCATTCTATATGGATTTCAGATCGTTTTCTTCAGTAGCGTAGACAGAGAGAAGGTTGCGTTTTGACACCTAAAGCAATAAAGTGAAAAGTGACAGATATGGTAACCCATACCTGAAATGTGACCTCTGCATTTAACCCATCACGGGTGAGGAGTGATCACACGCTATCACTGCAGTGCCCTGGGAGCAATCAGGGTTAGGTGCCTTGCTCAAGCACACTACAATTGTTATCTGCTGGCGCTGAAATCAAACCAGCAATCTACTGATTACAAGCCCAACTCACTAACCAGTAGACCACCTGGTCTTCCCAAGCAGCCTCCCAACCAAGTACAAGCAGGCATGACCACTGCTTAGCTTCCAAGATTAGATAAGCTCAGGGTGGTATGGCCGTAAGCAATAAAATTTAGCACACCAGATTACTTCTGCAGTGGCACTGCACTGAGAAAAAACAGCAACAACAAAAATGTTTATATGGGAAACTCTGTCTTAATACAATAGTAGGTCCCAAAAAGGGTTATTACATAAAAACCTCAGTCGTCTGTCATCATTCAGAAAAAGAACTTCTACTTCTACGCTCGGTTTGAGGCACAAAACAGTGTGACAGCAAGGAAGACCACCCTTCCCCCTAACGACCAGGTGCTGTGTCTGACGACGGCTGACGTGAGAAAGACTCTATGCAGAGTAAACCTGCGGAAGGCTGCTGGACCAGACAACATTCCTGGCAGGATGCTCAGAGGATGTGCGGACCAGCTAGCGGATGTCTTCACGGACATCTTCAACATTGTAGTTCCAACAGGCTTCAAGGCTACCACTATTGTGCCTGTGCCAAAGAAGTCTCCAGTGTCCTGCCTCAATGACTACCGTCCCGTTGCACTTATGCCTGTCATCATGAAGTGCTTCGAGAGGCTCGTCTTGAGGCACATTAAGATCCTGCTGCCATCCTCTCTGGACCCCCTGCAATTCGCCTACTGCCCAAACAGCTCAATAGATGATGCCATAAATACAACCCTTTAACTGGCTCTCACCCACCTGGACAATAAAAATACATATGTTTGAATACTGTTCATAGACTTCAGTTCAGCATTCAACACCATCATACCTCAACACCTGACTGAAAAGCTGAACCTGCTGGGCCTGAACACCTTCCTCTGCAGCTGGATCCTGGACTTCCTGACGAGGAGACCTCAGTCAGTCCGGATCGGGAACAACATCTCCAGCACCACCACACCAGTATGGGGGCCCCTCAGGGCTGTGTGCTCAGTCCATTGTTGTTCACTCTAATGACCCACGACTGTGTAGCTATGCACAGCTCGAATCACATCATCAAGTTCGCCGATGACACGACCATGGTGGGTCTCATCAGCAAGATCAACAAGTCAGCATACAGAAAGCATACAGACTGGTGTAAAGCCAACAACCTGTCTCTGAATGTGCAAAAAACTAAAGAGATGGTTGTTGATTTCAGAAAAACACAGAGAGACCACTCTCCGTTGAACATCGACAGCTCCCCTGTGGAGTTTGTAAGGAGCACCAAGTTTCTTGGAGTTCACCTGATGGAGAACCTCTCCTGGTCGCTCAACCTCTCCTGGCCATCTCGGACCGCAAGACCCTACAGTTTTAGGCCCACAAGCCATAAGACTCTTAAACACAAAATATTGGACTACAAACCACACTACTGCCACTGGGCTGTTTTAATTATTTATAAGTATTGCACATTTGTCACTCACTGCATCACTTTTTTGGTCTGCGTTATCGTTTTGTACTGTCTGCTGCACTTTGTGTATATTGTTTTTTGTATTGATTGTACTGTAACTATGTTTTATCCTATGGTGACTGTTTGTATTCCGTGCACTTTGTATATATTGTGTTTTTGTCCTGTGCTACCTTTTTGTACTCTGGGCACTTTATGTATAGATTGTGTTTTTGTATATACAGTACATTGTAGTTTTGTTTAGCTTATTCTCTGTTTTGTTACTTGCGTTGTACAGTGTACTTTTTTGTTTTTTGTACTGTGTTGTATGTTAGCACCTTGGTCCTGGGGAAGTAACTATGTACTTGTGTATATGGCTGAAATGATTAAAAAAACACTCCACTTTGACTTTGACTTGAAATAATGAAATAAATCAACAGATGCGGAAACAGAAATCACCAGTTCAAACAGTCTGCCTTTATTTTAGAATGTAATTCCACAAACAGCAGCACTGGCGGCCCTGACTGACTGAGCCCTGCAGCGCATTGGTGTGCTGTCTTTCATCTGCGTTGTGCTGATCTTTTTCTCACAAGGCTGTGTGATGTGCTCTAATATTCTGAGTCATAATAAGCTGCTTGTAAAGATAGTATCGGCTTCCAAATAGTATTATTTTAATCTCGAAATTCAAACATTAAATGCCATTTTGCTCTTTATAGCATGAGCGGATAGAGCGTACCTGTCGACACAGCAGCAAAGAAGTAAATCATAATTTCCATCTTAAAATGTGTGTTTTATCCACAATTAACATAAAAGAACATAGTAAAAATATCATATAAAAATATAATATAAAAATAGTCTTCTCCTTACTCCTTACTGATAACAGAGTTCTTAATGTTAATTTGAAGGAGAGCATGGTGTATTTTGTATAAAGTTTTTTATAAACAAAAACAAAGAAATTTAAATGAAATAGGAAAGTGTGAAATTCACTGATTCTGAAAGGCATTAATACATATGTTTTCATACAGTTGTTATTAAGCTGTTTTGAAAACCATCATACATTAAAGTTTGTAGACAAAATGAAGATTATTAATTTAGCCTGATATGTCAGAATTTATTAAAATTTAATTTTTATTTAAAATTTAGGCCCTAGTCTGTTGGAAATTTCAGGACTCACATAAAGGGTAACCAGCATAGCAGTAAAGTGAAACTGACTTCAATTCAGCACAGTTTTGCAATAACATAATAAAAATAATGTTGGAATGGAAACGGTGCATTTATTTTTAATAATAAGATAATTAAGTCTGTATCAGTCTATGTTGGTGGCAAGTAGAGTGAATAAACATAACAACATAGGGTATTTTTTAAGTAAGTATTTTATAAGTATTAAGTATTTTTGTGTATTGTGTGTATTTAATGATATCATTGCAAATCCCTTTTACCCTTTCCCATTAGATGTTATATTGTGTTAATTACATTAAACCCATTAGTTTTGACTACATGCCACATAGTCTCAGAACATATTGTTTTAGTTGGTACTCTGAATGCATTATCCTCTTTTAGACCACAGAGAGGTACAAGGCCTTCGCACATACTGACAAATATTTCTAATGCACATCTGTTTATTCAAATGGTCCAAACATGTCAAAACAGCCAATAGCCACCACCAGCCTTAGGAAGGATCTTTCTATGGGAACAACCCTCTACAGTAAGAGTGCTACTCCAACAAAACATGGAAGACGAACAAAAGCCAACTGATAGTTATTAGCCAGGTACTACTATCCAACACGCCATAAATGCACTCATAACTGGAGTCCTGGACTGAAACCTAAACATACTGGCAAGCAAACTCTTTCTCAAGAGAAGTAAATAAGTCTCTCATAGTTTCTCCTAGTGATCTTACAAGGATTAGGGAAACTTCTATAATATAATGGTTGTAAAACATGAGGAATCAAACCAAAGGAATCCTTGAAGGGTGTTAAACTCACACCCAGAAAATGCTCCCTCCAACTCTGTGGCTTGTGACACCAGCAGGGGAGCAAGAAAGCCCCCAGTAACCCGGACAGATGAGCCTTCTCCAAGTCTCCTTTGAGCCTAAAGTGGCAGGACTGGATACGTAGGGTGTCTCCAAGCTTCACCCAGGCAGACAGCCAGATAAGAGCAGAGCTTCAGCCCTTACAATGCGTGCACTCAGCTCCCTCATGAACTGAGCATGCTCCTCCCCAACGCAAACAACATAGAATTAGTCCCTCCTAATGTCCCTCTAGCATTCTTCTTATCTTCTCTGTTCATCCTGCTCAATGACAGAACAGTTTTTTGCCACCTCTATAAGCCCTCTGTTTGAAATGCTGTGGCTCTGTGAATCAGTAGAGGCTCTTTGAAGTAACAGATTTAATGTATTTAATGGAAGATGTGAAAAGTGGGTTAGGTTGTAACATGTCAAACAGGCAGTAAGGAAAGTACCTTCTGAAGGTCATCCTGTAGTCGCTTCAACATGGTCTCTAACTGGGACACCTTCTCCTCAAGGTGACCAGGTGAGTCACTGGAGGAAGAGATACAGGACACAAGGAAAAACAACATTACAACAAGATACAACAAGATTACAGTTAAGAGGTTTGGTGGAGATCACCACACAATTAACTGAATAATGGCTGAACAATAAGATTTGTGTTCAGTTGTGTGTCCGAATTCTGATCTTAAATATGGAATTTGTGACATGAAATAGTGTAATAAACTGTATAACATAACAGTGTTGATCACTTTCTGATGTTCACGAAATATCACAAATATTATAAAGAGCATGTGGACTACAAAGGAAACTGTAAACACACTGTTTAAATAATTTTCAACAATGTGTTGAGAGAATTTTCAACAATGTGTAAGAATGTATTATAATTGTTATTCCTGTGGTTATAAATAACTGTCACAGTCTGTCTCACCCATCCTTGATGTCTTTAAGCTTGGCACCTGTCTGGCCTGTCTGTATCATAGTCTCTGAAGAAATGTGTGTGTCATCTTCTGCCTTCCGGTCTGCAACCCAGTATAAAAATACTAATACCTTAATCTTGTCACCAGGTAATTACCATATCATCACTAAACAGACCAGGTAGACCAGTAACTCACACTCATGCAAATGTTATACACAATGTAATGTAATTTTTATGCAATCTCCACACTGCAGGACAAAAAAAGGGAATATTTTATCTTAATGAGAAAAAGTCACCTTCAAGAGACAGAGCTTCCAGAATGTTACGACAGGCACTGGCTAGATTAGCAATAGACTGCCACTCTTCCTCAGATGAATCCGTTGTCTCTGAAAGTACTGTAAACAAAAAGCCAAGATTTAAAAGGGCTTTGTTTTATTTAATTTAAATACTTGTTGGCAGGGATTGTATAAAGGCTGGGTTATCAGGGAGCAACACGCAACAATGGCTGCGTTTACACTGCAAGTCATAATGCACAGATCCGATTAATTAACAATATCCGATTTTTTGTCCCACCTGCTTACATTTACTTAAGACACGCCTCGTATCCGATATGCTTGTTTACACTGTTTTCTCGCCTAAATCATTCCACTGACTTTCACAATAGTGATGGAAAGTTTGATTCTTTCAAGAGATTCGTTCATTTTCACTATGTTCACCACAATGATTCGTTCAGATTCGTTCAGTAACCATTTCTTCAAATGACATGCCAGCAGGGGGCGAAAAGAGTATCTTATGCGTTATGTCTACGATTGAGTCAACGATTGTACTGCATCACTATTTACTTGTTACAAAAACTGACTTTACTTATTAAAATGTGTAATCTACTCATTAAATAAATAAAATAAGGCTCAAGTGACCAAAACATAAGGTTGTCTTGCATAATTAACATTCTAATTCTTTGGTCAGACAGTTAAATAAATCGTGGTGTATATTAATCGTGGTTCAGTATATTAAATATGAATATATATATAAACAAGCAAGCGTATGTGCACACTGCACAGTACCACCTGCTGCAATTTGCATCTGCTTCTGCTGATTGCTGAATCGCATGCAGTCAGTCTCGTTCATGACCCACCTAACCCGGTACACATCATTTACGAACGACATGTATCGTTCAATTAGTTCACGAACATTCACCAGTTCATTCAACCCCTTCACAAACGAGATTTCTCTCGTGGGCGTATTTGTTTATTGCATTCAACAAATCACGTGCTCCGTCACATCTCATACTCGAAGGCTATTGGCTCGTAGTTTAGTCATTCTTTGATGGGGGTTTAACAGTCCACAGAACTACGCGGGTCTCTGAGTTGCGCATGCGCTGCTTGTAGCCCCGCGCTGCTGTGGAGGGAGGAACTTCAGTGAAACGAGAAATCAGTGGAAACGAGTCAATGGATTACACGAAGGTGGACAATTCGTTCACCTAAAAGACACGTTCAAAAAGAACGATTCGTTCACGAATTTTTAATGCTACCATCATAAATGCTGCGTTAATGCTTTCTACATCGAGATCGCGACTACTATGGGAAAGGCCAAGTGGACTCCTTTAACAAGAAGGAATGTGTCCAAAATATTCGCGTTAAGAAAACTAGCTTTGACTTTCTTTGCGAGCGCTTACAGTCGCGTCTCTGTCATGAGACCCCATTGAGAAAAGTCATATGCGCAAGAGTGACGTATCTATGGCAAGGCGTTTTACCATTTAAAACTTTGTTCTGACTATCCCTAAATATGTTTAGACAATTGTATTTTGACGAGTGTTAATTATAATTTTACTAGTCAGAATTATAATTAGAGATATCTGCAATTATAATTGCACTAGTAAGAAATCGGATTTGAGATATCTGTAAATATATTTTCACTAGTTAAAATCCCATTTAAGATATCTGCAATGGCGTTATAGACATCTTTAAAATACGCGTCATATATCCGCAAAATTAATTCGAGATATCTCTAATTCTGTTTCGAGTAGCCACACTAATATTTTAAGCTATCTGAATTGTACTTGCTCCTAGTCGAATCTGCTGTTGCGTGACGTGTAACTACATTTTCTCAGCACCGCCCAGAGTTCCTGCCCACCTTGTTTTCACCGAGAAAAGCTATGCAGTACTTCAGGGATTATATATACAATAACTTGATTACCTGAAAACCAGTCCAGACCGTTGTTGGTGAGCAGGTCGAAGCGTATACTGACAAATATTTCTAATGCACATCTATTTATTCAAATGGTCCAAACATGTCAAAACACCCAATAGGCGGGGCTTAGCAAAGGAGTGGTTTGAGTACACGATTCAGATATCTATTAAAGATGTTTTACTAGTTAGATTGTTATTTCAAAATATCCACACTGAATTTCCTACTAGTCGCAATACGGAATCCAGATATCTCCAAAGAAAGATCCCGCTAGTCAAAAATCTGATTGAGATATATAATTACATAGACATATCTATATTACTTATCTATAATTACACAATTACAAGCTATCTTTAAAAGGAGTTTTGACTAGGAAGAATTTAAATTCAAGATATCTCTTATCAGAATCAGAAAGAGCTTTATTGCCAAGTGTGTTTACACACACAAGGAATTTGTCTTGGCAACAGGAGTTTCCAGTGCAAAAAAATACAGTACAGACATAAGACGCATAAGACAAAATAAGACAAAAGACAAAGTATAACAGTGCAGACACATAGAACAAAAAAGACAAAATATAACAGTGCAATAAGATAAGATAATGAATAGTCCGATGAGATAAATAAATAGATAAATAAATAAAATAAATAGTCCGATGTAACAAGATGTTACTGTTCTACTGATTCAGGCAGAATATAGCTTGAGGAAAAAACTGTTCTTGTGTCTCTCTGTTCTGGTGGTCGGTGTCCTGTAGAGTCAACCAGAGGGCAACAGTTCAAAGAGACAGTGGGCAGGGTGTGTGGGGTCCAAAGTGATTTTCTTAGCCCTTTTCTCACTCTGGAGTTGTAAAGATCTTGGAGGTGGGCAGGGGGGAACCAATAATCCCCTCAGCTGTCCTGACTGTCCGTTGTAGTCTATTGATGTCCGATTTGGTAGCAGAACTAAACCAGACAGTTATAACTGAGCACAGGACAGACTCGATGATGGCTGAGTAGAACTGTTTCAGCAGCTCCTGTGACAGGTTGAACTTCCTCAGTTGGCGAAGGAAGTACAGCCTCTGCTGGGCCTTTTTAGCAATGGAGCAAATGTGATTGTCCCACTTCAGGTTCTGGGAGATGGTGGTGCCCAGGAACCTGAATGACTCCACTGCTGCCACAGTGCTGTCCATGATGCTGAGTGGGGGGAGCGCAGGGGGGTTTCTTCTAAAGTCTACGATCATTGCCACTGTTTTGAGCGTGTTCAGCTCAAGGTTGTTGTTACTGCACCAGATGGCCAGCTGTTCAACCTCCAGTCTATAAGCAGACTCGTCATCTCGATAAGGCCGATAATTGTGGTGTAGTCTACAAATTTCAGGAGCTTGACAGATTGGGGCCAGTTGGTCAGCGCAGGCTTTTAGACAGGCAGGTGAAATTCCGTCGGGACCTGAAGCTGCTTTCCTAGTTTTCTGTTGTTTGAAAACATGGCTCACATATTCCACGCAGACTTTGAGGGCAGGTTGGACAGCAGGAGGGGGGTTGCAGGGGGGATTGGTGTGAAGTGCAGATTAGCGAGTCTGGGCTTTTCAAGTGCGGTGTCTTGTAATTTGTGATGTCCCTAAGACCTCTCCAAACAGACGTCAGGTCGTTAGCAGAAAACTGGTTCTGCAGCTTCACAGAGTAGCTCTTTTTAGCCACTCTGATCTCCTTTGTTAGCCTGTTTCTGGCCTGATTATACAAGGTTTTATCCCCTTTTCTGTAGGCGACCTCTTTGCCATGACGAAGCTGTTTGAGTTTTCATTAGGTTTATCATTAGAAAATGATAAAAATGTCCTGGTAGGGATGCACATATCCTCACAGAAACTGATGTATGATGTTACAGTATCTGTGAGCTCGTCCAAGTTGGTGGCGGCAGCTTTAAAAACACCCCAGTCTGTACAATTAAAACAGGCTTGTAAATCCTGCTTTGCTTCATTAGTCCATGTTTTGGACTAACGACTAAACCTTTAGCTGTTTTTAGCTGTTTCTGCCTGTAGGACGGAATAAGATGAACAAGACAGTGATCAGAGAGTCCCAAAGCTGCACGTGGAACAGAGTGATACACATCCCTTATTGTGGTGTAACAGTGATCCAATATGTTACTGACTCTGGTTGGACATGTGACTTGCTGTCGGTATTTTGGCAGTTCTCGGGTGAGATTTGCCTTGTTAAAATCTCAGAGAACGATTAAAAGAGAGTCCGGGAATCCTTGCTCCATCGCAGTTATTAGTTCACGCACGCACGCACGCGTCCGGAGGAACGTACACATTCACGAGTATAAACGAGGAAAACTCCAGCGGTGAGTAGAAAGGTTTACAGTTTATGGAGAGTGCCTCTAAATTAGAGCAGCATATCTTCTTCAGTGTTGTTACATCTGAACACCAACTTTCGTTAATGTAGAAACACAATCCGCCACCTCTCGTTTTCCCCGTTAACTCCGCGCTGCGGTCGGCTCTGAACAGCTGGAAGCCCGGCAGATGAAGCGCGTTGTCCGGAATAGCCTCACTCAGCCAGGTTTCAGTGAAGCACAGTGCGGCAGAGTTTGCAAAATCCCTGTTGATGCAGGTAAGGAGAAGTTCATCCGTTTTGTTAGGGAGGGATCGGACATTCACGAGATGAATGCTCGGTAGCGCAGTTCGAAAGCCGCTTTCGCAGAGTTTAACCAGCGTGCCAGCGCGTTTCCCTCGTCGCCGTCTGAGTGCGCATTTGAACAGGACCGCTGCACCTCTGACTAGAATATCCAACAAAACGTCTGAATAGTCAAAAACCAGGTAAATATTGTTTGGTAGGTGTTGCTGGATGTTAAGGAGTTCGTCCCTGGTAAAACTAATAGGTGAAGAGTGGCTAAACACAGAACAAATAAACAAAAACAACAGAAGAATTGCAGAGCTCCGTGCCGTGGCTGACATTCGCTGCGCCATCATGATCAAAATAGTTTAGCCTAGTCAAAACTCTAATTCAAGATATCTACAACTGTAATTCGACTAGTAATAAATTACTTAAAGATATTTACAAATGTATTTTTGATATCTTTAAAAAAATGAATTAAAGATATCTCCAATTCGATGATGACTAGTCGAAAATCAGTTAGAGATATCTTGAATTATAATTTGCACTAATTATCACTAGTATAATTCTCATTTGCAATATCCGCAAATATTTTGCAATGGAAGTCAATGGAAAAATGTGACTAGTCATAAAAGCATTATAGATATCGCTAATGTGTATTACGACTAGACAAATTAACATTGTAGACATCTTCAATGCATATTATGACAAGTCATAATCACATTATAGATATCTTAATTGCAATTACGATGAGTCAAAATTGCAGAGTAGATATCTGAAATTGGAGTTTTCACTAGTCAAAACTGATTTATGACTAGTAAGGCAAGGAGTATTTAATGCTAAAACGGCTTACCATACACGCATATCCGATTCTCTGTGTCGATACGTTATGGCAAGCCGTTTTAGCATTAGACATAGATCGGATGCCCATAGGTAAATATAATATGAATAAATATAATTGCCAGTATTTTAACTCCGTTAACAGAATTTATATGTAATTAATTTGTAGTTGGTAATCAATTTGTATGTAGTTAAAAATGTAGCTGTTTTTGATGGCGTAGTAGACATTTGTGCCTGCCTTATTGGATTACAATTTAGTTTTGGTTTGCCAGATTGTACTAATTATGTTTCTGATTAATCTGCCTCCTTCATATTCTACAATCATTTTGCATTGTCTTAAAGCTTTAGACTGGGCTTCTGCCATTTAAAAGAAATACATAACTCCCCTTGATTACTTTGCTTTACAGATCCATGAAGCATCTGAATAACCAGGGAGAAGTTGTTTCTTAAAATGGTCTTCTCACAGCTTCAAAAACACCAACTGAAATATACACCAACATGAAACCAAATAAATGTGAGTTCCACACTACAAAACAACATTCCTAGTTTATTTTTTCAGTCATAAAATTAAGATGGCTATTATGTGACTGCTTTAAGGAATTACAACATGTCTGAGTTTTGCAAACTTGGAAAAGAGATTAATCTGCAGGAACAATCTAATCTCTGCCATTTTCATTGCTCAAATGAAATATTAATTTTCCTTGTTAATATGAGTGGCAGTGGCTTTGCTCAAAAGGCCTTCAAAATGCTTTAAGACAAGTTTGTGATCTTTCCATTCTCAAGCTGTCACAACTGGGACTGGAACTCGGGTCTCTGGTGCAAGAGTCAGACAGTTTTACCACAAGGCCAGGTAGGAGGCAGTGTTGGACCCAAGGGAAACTCTCCAGACAAAGCTCAAAGTAAATAAGTGTTTTATTCTCTTAACAGAACTTAGGTTCTTCTCTTGCGAGGCATACAATTTCAAACAACAAAAGAACTCCACGAGGGGAGAAAAAAGGGAGAAGACAACACAGGTTTTAATAGAAACATGAAAGGTGGGGTTAATTCTTAAGGAACAGGGAAGATACAAACGGTAGGACACAGGGTTAATCTTCCTTGCGAACCGGAAAGGGCAGATGTTCTTCTGGGCTAGCTTCTTGGACTCCACCCGGAGTGGCAGGTTCTTAGTAGCTAGCCAGACGCTTTGGCCAGCTCGAAAGTTAGGAGCCTTTCTTCCAGGTAAGACGGCACCAATGGACAAAGCGTTGGGCAGAGGGGACCCCCACTTGCGTCTCTTGCTCAGGGAATAATGGCGGGGTATACCCAAACTGGCATTCGAAGGCGGACAAGCCAGTGACTGAGGACTGGAGGGTGTTATGGGCATACTCTGCCCAAACTATGTAGGAGGCCCAAGATGTAAATGTTATTGGCCGCCATACAGTGTAGAGTGGTCTCCAGATCTTGGTTCACCCGCTCGTTCTGGCCATTGGACTCGGGATGGAAACCTGATGACAGGCTGACCGTGGCCCCAATCAGCTTGCCGAAGGTATCCCAGAACCGGGAGGAGAATTGGGGACCTTTGTCTGAAACCATGTCTAGGGGAATCCCAAAAACCCGGACAACATGGTTCATCAGGAGTTCAGCTGTTTGCTTGGCTGAGGGCAGCTTGGGCAAGGGGATGAACCAGGCAGCTTTTGAGAAGCGGTCCACCACTACCAAGACGACAGTGTTGCCCCGGGATGGTGGGAGCCCAGTCACGAAGTCCAGGGACAGGTGTGACCAAGGCCGGTGGAGAACAGGTAAGGGATGGAGCAGTCCTTGTGGTTGCTGGCACACCGCCTTTCCCTGGCTGCATATAGGGCAGGCCTTTACATAAACCAGAACATTCTCTTTGATGAAGGGCCACCAGAACCGCCGCCGAAGGAATTCCAGGGTGCGTGCACTACCTGGATGGCACGTCAAGGGAGACTTGTGACCCCACTGCAGAACCCGGGCCCGGGCAGCTTGAGGGACGTACATCTGACCAGGGGGCCCACCGCCTGGATCAGGCTCCTGTCGCAACACCTTCTCCAGTTCCCATTGTAGCGGTGCAATGATCTTTGACCTTGGAATCACAGGCATGCATGGCTTCTCCTGTGCCTCGGAAATGTGAGCTCGGGACAGGGCGTCAGGCTTCACGTTCTTGGTGCCTGGCCTGTAAGACATTAGAAAATGAAAGCAGTTAAAAAAACAGAGACCATCTAGCTTGGCGAGGGTTTAATCGCTTAGCTTGCTGGAGATACTCCAGATTCTTTTGGTCTGTAAGAACCTGGGAAGGGTGCAGCGCCCCCTCCAGCCAGTGGTGCCACTCCTCCAGAGCCAGTTTTACTGCCAGCAACTCTCGATCTCCCACATGATAATTTTGCTCTGTGGTGGTCAGGCGACAAGACATAAAGGCGCAAGGGTGTAACTTTCTTTCCTCACCCCTTTGAGAAAGTACAGCCCCCACGCCAATCTTCAAGGCATCCACCTCCACCACAAAAGGCTTTTCAGGGACTGGGATCAGAGGTAAAGCGACACTTGAGATCTTCAAAAGCAGTCGCAGCCTCAGGACCCCAGAGAATCTTGGTCCCACCCCCTTTGGTGAGTGCTGTTAATGGGGCTGCCACAGAACTGAAGTTCTTAATGAACCTCCGATAAAAATTGGCGAACCCAATGAAGCGCTGGACCTCCTTCACCGAGGTGGGTATGGGCCACTCACGGACTGCCTTGATTTTCTGGGGGTCCATCTCCAAGTGGCCAGGAGTGACGAGGAACCCAAGAAACTGGGCCTAAGTAACGTAGAACTCGCACTTCTCTGGCTTCACATAGAGGTGATTATCAAGGAGCCTCTGGAAAAACATGCCCCTTATGCTCCTCTCGAGACCTTGAAGAAATGAGGATGTCGTCCAGATACACAAAGACAAAGATCTTCAACATGTCTCTAAGGACGCCATTTATCAGGGCTTGGAAGACGGCAGGGGCGTTGGTGAGCCCAAATGGCATCACCAGATACTCATAGTGGCCAGTGGGGGTATTGAAGGCCGTCTTCCACTCATCTCCTTGTCGGATCCGCACCAGGTGGTAAGCATTGCGGAGATCCAGCTTGGTGAAGATAGAAGCCTTGGAGCAGCTCAAAGGCAGTGGCCATGAGGGGAAGAGGATAACGATTCCCAGGAAAAACATACTGGCACTGTTAGGACAGCGTTAGCAGGAGTGGTTAAAGCCTTCCCCATCACAGCCCTCCTGTAGCTGTGTGGAGGCGGGAGTTTTCAGAGAGCTCAGGGCAAGCAGGGCGGAAGTGGCCAGAGGCACCACAATACAGGCAACGCCGCTCCCTCATGCGACGATCCCTTTCTGCAGGTGACAGTCTGGAACGACCCAACTGCATCTCTTCAGCGGAATCTGGGGTCAAAGAAGCTCTGGGAGGGGAAGATGATGGCAGATGAAGGGGCCTGCTCAGGGGAACTTGGGGCTGATATTCCTTGCGGCGGGCTGCCCTCCGCTCTCTCAGCCGATTGTCCTGCCGGATGGCCATGGTAATGAGTGACTTGAGATCTGTAGCTGGCTCATGCGTCGCCAACTCATCCTGAAGCGATTCCGACAGCCCTCCTTGAAAACAGGCCCTCAAAGCCTCGTCGTTCCACCCACTTTGAGTTGCTAGGGTTTGAAACTCAATGGCGAAGTCAGCAGTGGTTCGGGAGCCCTGCCGCAGGGTTAGCAGGCGTTTGGAGGCCTCCCGGCCACTGACAGAGTGATCAAAGACCCGCCTGAACTCCTCCACAAAAGAGTTATAGGGCCCACAGCAGGCATCCTGGGACTGCCAAACCGCAGAGGCCCAGGCAAGTGCCTTATCAGAAAGGAGGGTAATAATGTAGGCAATCTTGGAGCAATCTGTGGGGAAGCTGGAAGGCTGGAGCTCAAACGTGAGGGAGCACTGAGTGAGGAAGCCACGACAGGAAGTGGGATCTCCCGAGAAAGGCCTGGGGGGAGGCAGATGAGGCTCCGCTGAGGGGAGTGGTCTTGGGAGCTCACTTGGCAGTGGCACAGAGGCAGGGGGCACAGAGACTAACGGAAGGCATTCAAAAAGTTGCTGAACAGTACCCATAACATCCGCCAGCAGTTGAGAGTGCTTAGCCATCAACTCCTGGCAGCTGAGGACAGCTTCATGGCGCTGAAAAGACACCTCGTGTTGGACCACCACAGCCATCAGGTCTTTGGCACTGAGAGTTTCTGGGTCCATAACTGGCTTGGTTTTTCTGTCACAACTGGGACTCAAACTCGGGTCTCTGGTGTGAGAGTCAGACAGTTTTTCCACAAGGCCAGGTAGGAGGCAGTGTTGCACCCAGGGGAAACTCTTCTCTTGCGAGGCATACAATTTCAAACAACAAAAGAACTCCACGAGGGGAGAAAAAAGGGAGCAAAAACCAAAACAGAAGAACAAGCAGTAATTATCCTGGCTCGAGAAAGAGCTTGGGCACAGGGGAAGTAACAGTCACAACATGCTAAAACCAAGCAGGGAACGAGGGGATCAAACACAAATAAATACACAAAAGGAAACAAGGCACAGGTGAGTCGCATCATAATAATGAGGACACAGGTGAGGAAAATAACTACAGGTGGGCCCAATACTACAATCACAAAGAACACACAAAGAAGAACTGAGGCAAAGGGGAACACAGGGGAACCTCTAGAGGCATGGAGGAGAACTGCAGGAAAGGGAGCTGACACAAGCACTGTGATTAAAACCTACTACTTGTCGCTGAAGTAGATGTATCAGGTTGTAGCATTGGGGTGGCCTGCTTAAATCATTGTGACCATGAACAACTCAGCCCATGTACTTTCTTCTCACAAAAACTGAACTATGATGTTGCTTTGTATGAAAACTGACTTAGAAAAGTTGTCACTTGACATGACATTTAAAGCTCAGTCCACCCATTCCAAGTGATTACGACCACAAAAACTTAAAAAAGTACATCAAGGAAGCAAAATGACTCAATTGCAAGTGTCAGTCAAGCCTACAGCCATGGCTGTTCATGGCAGCTATTATAAAAGTACCACAAACATCCTGGTACCCAAACTTTATCACTGACTTTATCAATGATCTGGAAAGCTCTTTCTTATTGCTGATTACTGCTACAGAACATTATTTGGCATTGGTAAAAGATTTTACACCAGTGTTTATGTATGAAATGCCAATTAAACAGGTGTGTTCCTACAAGTACCACGATATACAGATGCACAATACATTTAGCTTTGTAACTCCAAAGATGGCCAAGATGGCAGAATTCCAAGATGGCGTCGTGGATGGCCACCTTGGTGTTTTAGTGCACTCTTCTATGTCTCCTTGTGTGTTTAAAGTACGTTTGTGCAACTCTTACTACAGGAAGAGCTCATGAACATCAGAGCTACCACCCCTGTGGACCTTTTTCTGGCTCCGACTGTGGATTTACTTGCTGTTTTTTTTACAAGTGGATTTACTTGCTCATAACAAAGCAAGTCTCCGCAAAAAAGGAAAACACTCATGCTCGTGCTTCTCTGCTGGCACGGCTTGCGCACCGCGCTTCCCGGGATATTTCTGTCTAACGTGCGCCCGATCTGCAATAAAAAACTGATGAGATTTTACTGCTGCTTAAAGAAAATAGAGACTTTTCTTCCTCCTATGTATTGTGCTTCACAGAATCGTGGCTGTGTGATCATATACCGGACTCTGTGCTTCAGTTGAGCGGTTTTCAATTATACAGAGTGGGTAGACACACAGAGCTTTCCGACAAAACAAAAGGTGGAGGAATCTGTTTCCCTCAAGTAGTGTTTCAGTGTTGCATTCGAAATTGCATTTCCCCAAACTCCAAATGTGCAGGTATTAATATAACACAACATTTAACATAAAAGTGCACACAGGCATTGTTCAACAAAATTAAACACAACATATACAGACACATTTTGCAGTGTGCCTGAAGTGAAGTCAATTATAAGGTATGATACTGGGGTGCAAAGGTAAAAAGGTGCACTATGGTAAAGTGCAGGTGCAAAATAGCAGCATGGAGATATATGTAAACTTGTATGTTCTTGTGCAGATAAAAAGCATGAGCACGCTGTTAGGCAGTAAATGTGTGGCTCAGGATCCTGGTGGACTGGTCATATTGGACTCTGACACTATCTATTTTTTGTGATCTTCAGATTTGAGGGGGCATGTTTGTTCAAACCAGTTATGTTTAGTCTTCTAATGGCATTTCACATTGGCACTTTTAATGTTCCATGGTTTCTGAACATATGAGACACTGGTTAGTGCTCCCAGTGGGAAGTATGAACAGAAATTAGTCTGTCCATTCGAGATTAAATGCTTTATTTTTTCTGTCTACTGTTTTTTTGAAAGCACCATTTGTACCATTTTTTTCTCTCCCCTTTCGTCTGACACGCATGTTTTTCTCTTTCTCTGTCTCACTCGCCTGTTTCTCTCTTTCTCCGCCTCACTCGCCTGTTTCTTTCTTTCTCCGTCTAACTCGCCGGAGCTCTTGTTTTTGTGTTTTAAAAACTCGCCTGTTTCTCTCTTTCTCCGTCTAACTCACCTGTCATCTGTCTGCACTGTAGAGTCTCAATGTTTACGGCCTGTAAAACATAGATCTGATTGACTGGGTGGCTTAACTTGCATGCGATCTGTGCTCTGTGCGCTTTCACTACTGTAAAGACTGTGAAAGCAGCAGCGTTCAAACAGAAGCGCCTCGCTAGATTTTAAAACCACAAGTTTCAGTTTTGGCTGTAGGTCGCAGTCCTATGAGACAGCTTCAGGGTCCGGATCCGGACCGCGGTCCACCTGTTAGTGACCTAAGCTGTAAACCATTCTATTTGCCCAGCAAGTTCTCCTCATTCATTCTCATTGGTGTTTATATCACACCACACGTCGGTGCACACAGGGCATTGTGTGAACTAGCTGATGAGATACTGCGTGTGGAACAGACAAACCCGGACACCTTGGTTATTGTCTTAGGAGAATTACCTTCTTAGGAGAAGGTAATCTATCCCTTGAACTCCCTAAATTCAAACAGTTTATCAAGTGCCTGACCAGAGAGGGGAATGTACTGGACCACTGCTACACTACCATCAGCGGAGCCCATCATGCTGTCCCTCGTGCTGCACTAGGCCAGTCAGACCACATCATGGTGCACTTGATTCCATCTTACAGGCAGAAACCAAAACTCTGCAAACCAACTGTAAGGACCTCAAAGAAATGGACCACTGAGGCTGTGGAAGAACTACAGGAATGTCTGGACTGTACAAACTGGGAAGTTTTCAGGTCTGCCACCAATAGTCTAGACGAGTACACGGACACTGTGACGTCGTACATTAACTTTTGTGAGGACAGCATCATACCAACATGCACCAGGGAGAGCTACAACAATGACAAGCCCTGATTCACAGCTAAACTCAGACGTATGAGGTAAGAAAAAGAGTCTGCTTTCAGAAGTGGGGACAAGTATAGATTTAGCAAAGAGGTGAAAAGTGCTAAATCAGAGCATGGTGAGAGAATGGAGGAGAAACTCTCAGCCAATGACTCTGCCTCTGTCTGGAAGGGCCTTAAGGCAATCACCAACTTCAAGCCTAAAGCCCACCACTCTGTGAATGACCCTCGCTTGACCAACAGCCTGAATGAGTTTTACTGCCTCATTTGACAATGGGACAAACAATGACCCACCAGTCATTGATCTACAGCAGCCTCCCCGGCAACACTACACCAGGATTACACAGCTTCACGCCTCTTTCTCGCCCTCGTCCCCCTCCCCGACCCTCTCACATCTCTCTACCAAAGAGAGAGATGAAAACAAACTGCTTAAATGACTGAACCCCTGCAAAACTGCAGGCCCGGACAGTGTCAAAGTCTTTTGAGTGCCTCATCTTGTCTCACCTCAAGGACATCACAGACCCTCCTCTGGACCCCATGCAGTTTGCATACAGAGCCAACAGATCTGCAACCGACCCTGTAAACTCAATGCTCTCAAGACAGCGGGGATGATAGTGGACTTCAGGAAGGACCCAGCCCTGTACCCATGCATCATCCTCTATAACACTCTGGTGTCCCCTGTTGAGTCCTTCCGCTTCCTGGGAACCATCAACACCCTGCTAAATGGTAGCAGAACATTGGCTCCCTCATCAAAAAGGCTCAGCAGAGGATGTTCTTCTTACAGATGAAGAAGTTTAATCTCCATGTGAAGATGATGGCCAACTTTTACGCTGCCATCACCGAATCTATCATAACCTCCATCACAGCCAGGGACAAGGCTAAGCTGCAGCTGAGTCATTCACTCGGCTGAAAAGGTGATTGGATGCAGCCTCCCATCACTTCAGTCCCTGTACGACTCCAGAACCACGAGACGTGCAGACAAGGTCAGCAACAATCCCTCTCACCCCAGTCATGCCCTTTTCTCTGGCAAGAGGCTATTTTTTGTATCTTGTACCTTTTATCTTATATCCATCTTGTTGCTTGTACTTTGTGTAGCACTTTACATCAAAACAAGTTCCTAGTACTGTAGAGTGCCCTTTACTGTACCTCTGTGGCAATAAATTTGTTTCTGATTTTGAACTCATGTGAAAACAATTTGCAACAATTTGTGTAATGTTTGTGTGTTTATCCTTTATTTTGTGTCATGTCTTTTACACTTTTTTGATTCATTCTTGTGCTGTAAAGATCTAATCCTGTCTCTGGGGCCCGGCTCTAATTAGAATCACAATGGACTGTTTATTGTTGCTGGAGATTTCAATCATGCAAATCTCAAGTCAGTGCTCCCTAAATTCCGTCAGCATGTGGACTTTGCAACGAGGGGGAAAAACACTCTGGATGTTGTGTATACAAACATTACCAACACGCACCTTGGCTACTCAGACCACGTCGTCAGACAGTTGTGAAGCAGGTGAAAACCTGGCCGGCAGGAGCCATTTCTGCTCTTCAGGACTGTTTTGAGCACACTGATTGGCACATGTTTAGGGAAGCAGCAATTCGAAAATAACTTTCGAATACTGTTCATAGACTTCATTTTACCATTTAACACCATCATCCCTCAGCACCAGACTGAAAAGCTGAACCTGCTGGGCCTGAACACCTCCCTCTGCAACTGGATCCTGGACTTCCTGACGAGGAGACCTCAGTCAGTCCGGATCAGGAACAACCTCTACAGCACCACCACACTGAGCACTGGGGCCCCTCAGGGCTGTGTGCTCAGTCAATTGCTGTTCAATCTGCTGACCCACGACTTTGTAGCTATGCACAGCTCGAATCACATCATCAAGTTTGCTGATGACACAACCACGGTGGGTCTCATCAGCAAGAACGACGAGTCAGCATACAGAGAGTAGGTGATATGGCTAACGGACTGGTGTAAAGCCAACAACCTGTCCCTGAACATGCAAAAAACTAAAGAGATGGTTGTTGATTCCAGAGGAGCACAGAGAGCACAGACCACTCTCCATCGAACTCTCCACTCTCAAGTTTCTTGGATGAACCTCTCCTGGTCACTCAACACCAGTTTCACAGCAAAAAAAGCCCAGCAGTGCCTAAACTTTTTGAGAAGGCTGAGAAAAGCTAATCCCCAAACCCACATCCACACAGTTTTCTACAGAGGGACAATTGAGAGCATTCTGAGCAGCTGCATCACTGCCTGGTGTGGGAACTGCACCGTCTCGGACCGCAAGACCCTGCAGCGGATAGTGAGAACAGCTGAAAAGATAATCAGGGTCTCTCCCCTCTATCATGGACATTTACACTTAATGCTGCATCCAAAAAGCCACCAGCATTGTGGCTGACCCCACACACATTTCTCCCTCCTGCCATCTGGTGAACGGTACCAAAGCATTCTGTCACTCACTACCAGACTTTGCAACAGCTTTTTCCCACAAGCCATCAGACTCTTGGACAAAATCATGCAAGACAACTTCTACCAAGCTAAATAAGATATAATGGACAGACAATATAACACAGGGCACTTCACTGAATGAATACAGCTGTTGAGTACAGCTGTAAATTAAAAGTATAACATTATGTAAATAAATGTCAATAATAATACATTTTACTATTAATTATCTTAATTATCAAGAATTATCAAGTACTTTTAGTTATGGAGTTATGGAGACTCAGAGCTCTGGAGTTTCTTTCTGATCTTTCCATCCAGGTGGCTCGCAGAGTTACATCACTCACTGATGGCTGTTCCTCAATCCCCTGGTCCGGTCCACTCTAGACAAAGCAGAAAATGAATAAGTAATAAGTATGACTGCAATCTAACATCACTGCATATACAATTTTGGTCAGGCTAAAACTATTTATTACAATATACTTATTTTTCCTGTTAAACTGTTTTGCTTTTATTATATATTTTTCATTATCCAATATACATATTATGTAAATATATGACATTCCATGTTATGATAATCAAGTTCTCAATACACATCAGCCCCCTATCACGCCATTAGGTGAACAAATCTTCTTCTGCCCAGTTAGACCTCTGTCAATTGGATTGCACTTGTGGATGGAGCCTCCATTTCATTTGGGATGAAATTAATTTATCTTTAGCCAGATTTCAAGTGGTCTCATGTACAGCAGGCTCAATAGAATCATGTTGGCTGCTGTTGCAATGAACCATAACAGTCTCTGAACCTGGGGCACTGTCAGATGCCGGCCTAACCAGAATGCTGACCATAGCAGAAAGTTTTAACTCAACATGTGCAGGAGACAATTACCTCTAGAAAAGTAGTTCTCTAGAAAGGTAAAAAGCATACTCTTCTTGGAGGTGTGCTGAATGAGGTGGCACAAACTGGTACTGAACTTACTTTATGGGGCCATATGACCTGATAATCAGGTTCTTTAAGAACTATTTCAGACCACGCTCTATTCCTCTGGTGGCGTCTGATTCCATTAAGAAGTTGGGGACATGCCGATACTCTCCATGTCCGATAAGTGCCTGGAAATCGGGCTGGGAGGCATTCACATTGTTTTAAAACCTACATGTTCAAAGTTCCCATCACTACTTTCAGGAACCAGGTGGTTAATTTGCAACTCCCTTTTGGGTAGGAGGAACCGTTGCAGTGTCCCGTATGTCCCATATGCTTATATGTGGAAATACACTTAGTCTCAGATGCTTCTTGCTCTTTATCTGTCTTGGAGATCATCAGAAGGCTGTCTAACATTTAAAGTTGGCTTATTAGAATGGTGATTTCCCTGGTTTACCAGTGTAGCATGTGGTCATGAGGCGACATCGGGGTCAGGAACCATGTGGATTGTGACAGCCTCAAATACAATTTAGATAGGGAGGATGGGCCAAGGGTCCCAATAAACCATGCCATCCCCAAAGACCTTAGCATCTCGTTTACCCTGTTGCTGATCATAAAATTGGTAATAGGTCAGAGACCCTGGTCTTCCTACTGCTCTTTTAGATCATGAAGTGGTAATAGGGTAGACTCAGTGTCATACATAAATGGGTGAAGGGTTAGATAGCTTCCCCACATTTATTCATTTGGCAGATGCTTTTATCCAAAGAGACTTTAAGGTACAGTCGCTTTGAATTCAAGGTATACAATTTTTGTATTAGAAGTACTTGTGTTCCCTGGGATCGAACCCACAACCTTTGCACTGCTAACACAATGCTCTACCAGTTGAGCTACCATTTTCTTAGCTTCTTCAGCCCAAAACCTAACTGAGCTGTGCTCATCAGGGAACAAATGCTACAAACATCTTTTAATCATATTGCTATCCTATTGCTTGTCTTTTGACTCTACTTTGTTTGCCTTATGACTGTATTTACATGTGTGACCCTAAATTTATCTCATATTGTGATATTTGGATTATGTCTGACTACATGTAATTTGTTACTGTTTTGTTAAGACATAATTTACACATTATAAGCTTTCTACTTAATACTTGTTCTGATGCTATGAACACTGCTGTCAGCATAATAAATTGTGTTGCATACCTGTTCTCCAAGTTCCACAAGCACATTTGGCTTAACTGCCAAAATGAGGTCAGGAGTTGCATCCCTAAGCTCTCCAGGGTTTTCACAGATGTGCTTGTTTCCTGTCTGTCCCACATTATCATATATGTGCCTAACATACACAATAAATTAATATCCAAGTAAACTTTGAGCTGTTTCTGAGAACAGCAATGACATCAGACAACAAAATTTTAAAGTTTTAACCATCTACAATAGTGTAAAGAACAAAAAAATGCATTAGTTATAAATGTATCATATAACTCTAACTTTTTTTAAATATAAATAATTAGTAACTTATAATTGTCTATTGTGCTTTCAAAACTGTCTAAATCTTTAGTGTGTAATGGACAGAAATTTAAACTGTTTGAAAGACACAAATGTTAAAGTGAAATTTAAAATATAGTAGAGAAACATAAATTTGTATACCCTTTAAGAATATCCTGACAGGGAATATTAATATCCTGGTGCCTTTCTAATGAGCAGCTCCGTGTAAGAGAGATAGGGGCAACTTTTGAGGTCTGGCTTTTAACACTGTCCTGAAGGGAAGTTGCTCGCAAGAGAGGCAAGCTGGATGGGGAGAGAAACAGATCTGAATCCCTGGGGGCCGGAAGGTGCTCCTCTTTTTGAGTTTGTGTTTTACAGTCTGACATCCCATTCTCCTCTTTTTTTTCCTCTTTCTCCTCATCACTATTCTCTTCTTGCTCATCCAGGACCCACACTTCATCTGACTGTCCTTCTCCAGATTTGCTTTCTGCATCCTGGACAGCTTTCTGGTAGAGCTCTGAGAAACTTCTTTTATCACGCACACACACACACACACACACGCACGCACACATAAACACACACACATAGGAGGTATGACAAAATTGTATTTTGTCAGTATTGTCAACAGTATTGTCAAACACCACACTATATAATTATTAATAATTGCATTAATAATTGCGTTTAATAATAATATTAATAATAATAATATTAATAATTGCGTTTCAGTTGTGTTAAATAATACCTGTTGATAGTTTGGGGTTGTTTCTCAGATTTTATAAACACTGCTGTATTTAAAACCATCTGTTCGATTATACTTTACACTTTTCGATACAATGTCGTAGTATTAATTCGACCAATTTACACAATTTATTTTGTAACAAAATTTTATTTTGTTAATTAAAAAAGGTGTGTTCAGTGTATTCTTTCTTTTTTTGAATAGTTACATAAGCACAGAGCAAGCTCTCTATCAAGGCACTTAAGTATCTCTGATTTATCATACTACAGGTGCTGGTCATATAATTAGAATATCATCAAAAGTTTATTTATTTCACTTCCATTCAAGTGAAATACAAGTGAAAATTGTAAAAATGAAGTTGGTTGCCAGATTTGTCAATTCCTGAATTTGAGAGTTCAGTGGACAGAAGCATTTCCAGATATGGGGATAGACAGGTGCTGGTCAAAAATTTAGAATATCATCATAAAGTTGATTTATATAACTAATTTCTTTCAAAAAGTGATAAAACGTACAACGTATAATGTATATATTAATTCCACACAGACTGATATATTTTAAGTGTTAATTCCTTTTAACTTTAATGATTATAACTGACAACTAATGAAAACCCCAAATTCAGTATCTCTGAATATTAGAAAATTGTGAAAATATTGAAGATACTTGGTGCCATCAGCTAATTAACTCAAAACACCTGCAAAGGCCTTTAAATGGTCTCTCTGTCTAGTTCTGTAGGCTACACAATCATGGGGAAGACTGCTGACTTCACAGTTGTCCAAAAGACGACCATTGACACCTTGCACAAATGTGATCTTAAAAATAATGTAATATTTATATTTAAAAGAACAACAGTATATATTCCTATAGGAGACAATCTCTGTATCTGAAATCACATACATTGAGAGTATATAATGTATTAGATAAGGTACCTACTTGTTGACCAATAAATCAGTATGTTCTATATAATATGCATGGGTGCAGTATATAGAATTAGTGCATACCGTACACATGTAAACTGAATGTTATCATTTCATGGGCAAAACTTATTTTTCTACCCATGAATTTTTTGGATGTTGTCCTCAGAATGGCCATTAAACTTAATTTGTGGAGACCAGATTAATGTACTATATTTGTGAAATGTGATCACTTTCCATTTCCGTATCAGACAATAAAAAACTTGAAAGGTTTACATAACACATAACCTTTTGGGGTACATAACACGAAAGGTTAAGAAAGGTTAGGAAACACAACTTTAACTTACAGTATCCATTTTCTTTACTTTCTTTCATATGCATGACTTATCATGCCTATTACCTGCGTGGTTTTCCATTCTCATCTGGAGGTATGACAGTTATGTGGATCTTCTGTGCAGTGCGGAGAAGCCTTCTCCTCTCTTCCTGGTTTAGATGTACGAGGACCTGTCCACAGAGGCGGACTACACGTGCTCCCAACTGCAGCCCCCCACTCTCTGCATACCCAAACCGCTGGAGTTCTGTTACAAAGCCTTCTTCACTCATTAGGAAGCCAGGCTGGCCTACTCCATCCCGCAGTGGGGTGATTTCGCGTGCCTCACAGCCCCTTGTTACCAGCTACCAGGCAAGTTAATATATATAGCAGTGTCATGTTACATTTGCACAGATCATAAACAATTCTTAAGTAATATCATTATATCAAAATGTTTTTTGCCTTCTGAGTTTAAAAAGCACATTCATTTAATTAAAACAAGTTGTAACTTTAAGAATTTAAAAAGGTCCATCCTCTGTCAAAAATAACATTTGAGCTCAGTTGACATCACAAAAAGTGCCACTCTGAATCATTTGGCAAATTTGTCCAATTGAGGTGTGGGGTAGGTCACAGACGGGTTGGCCTTAAACAAAGAAGCTTCAAAGCATTTGCGCCGTGCTGCTCTGGTTAGCTTCTAACATGAATGAAGAAAGCACAGGCAGGTGGTGCCGAAAGTATGGGGGCCTCTGAAAATAACAAGGCCCTGTGCTTAGAGGCACATACGGTTAGGTTACATACGTAACCTAAGACATACCCTGAAGGGAACAAGACACTGTATCGAAGCGCTATGGAAACGATATGCCAACTCCATCATAGTGAAGGGAACCCTGCCCTGTGTTGATATGGGCCTTAAGGCACAAGGACAGAGGAACTAGATGAGGCCTGAACATCTAGGTCAGGGGAGTGGACCATTCCACAGTGTCACATATGTCCTGTATTGAGACATCTGCAAAAAAGGCCTTGGAGGCCACCATACCTCAGGTAGAATTTGCTTTGCTTCTCAAGGAAGGGGAAGCCTCCTAAGAGAATAGAATCAACAATCTACCAACTACATGTTTTTTAGTCGCTGCCTCCATGCTGGCTGCTACTGAACCTCTCATCTAAGAGGCTTCTACGTTGAACAGTCTGTTTCTCGTCAGGCCAATCGATACTTTGCCACTACTCAAATGAAAACCTCCACAAGCTCAACAAAATGGGGGGACACTGCAGCTCATCCACACGTTCAATGTCTTATGTGGACGAGAGGTGGAAAGCTGAGCTGTCTCCGTGGGGGGGTGAGTAACCGCTGTGCGTGTTTCCAAATAGAATAGGCAGAGGACCTAACTGCAATCCCCACGAGTGCAGCTGCCGCTCTGCTGGCTCTCTCCTTAAAGAGTGTGTGTGTATTCCCACCCGTAATAAAACGTGGGCAGGGAGGAAAACTATATAGTTCACTAGAACCCCTAGTCTTTCCCTTTGCCTTTGGCATTCCAACTTAAATGCTTTCCCTATCACTTTGACAGAGACAAACAATGCAACACAGAAAGCTTTACTGAATGAATGAAGCTAACTGAATGTGGTGCGCATGCTTTTAAACTTCCTGGTTGTGACGTCACCCTGTCTGTGTCATCCCCCCAATTTGACAGATTTGACACATGATTCAGAGTGCATAAAAGCTGGAGGTGTAGAGTTTCAATGCATCTCCTGAGTTCCTGAAAGGGAACAAAGCTTGCTAAAGTACAGCTGCAAGCAAATGGGTTAAGATAGCACATATTATGTATGACAGTTGTACTGAAAAAGTATTTAGTATTTACATAGTATTTACATCTCACCTCCAGCCTTTGGACCACCTCCTTAATATCTTCTACTTGGCTGTCTGGCACTGTTACAGTCATCGCCTCACCCTTCTCATAAAAGATATCCAGGCAAGGACTGCCTTGAACTCCTGTTTCCATCACTGCCTTCCAGCCAATCACATCACGACAGCCACAATTGAACACTACCCTTCGTGTGAACCGTTCAATGAGCACCACTGACTCTGCTGACACGCCCAGCAGACATGGCAGGCTAGGCCCATTGCACTTACTGCCCTGAATGGCTATGACAGGCCACACCAAAGCCCCTGCACTATGAAGCTCTGCGCCTTTAGCTCCCTTTAACTTTTCTTTGCGTTTTCCACCTAATGACAGCAGGGGGAATTTGGTGGAAGAATCAATAGGTGTGGTGGTGACATAGTTTTCAGCAAGGTCTTTCAGGTATTCTTGCCGTGTACGAGTGGCCATTGACCGGAATTTCTCTGATTTCTCAGCTGCATTTTCTGCATTAATGGCTTTGGCAAGGAGAAAATCACGGAAGGCAGGTGAACGTGGAAAGCGTGCACCTTTAGGGAAGAAGGGACCAAAGAGAGGGATGTCCTTGGAACGTGTTACAGCAACTCTAGAAGGAAGAAATAAAGTCAAATTTAATACATTTTATTTATTATTTAGATGTCTGTTTTTACCTCTGCAAGATTTTCTATCCTCTTACCTGTAGTATGTATTGTCAGTGCAGGGCTCATGCACTTGGACAATGATAAATACATGCTGAAAGTGAGAACGGATGGCTTTTGGAGTGAAGGGTAAGGCGCCTGGTTCCTGGAAGACTATTGTGACTATATCATTCCCTATGTGCCTCTTTCGTAGTAACTAGAGAAAGAAAAGGCAAATAGGTTTGTAGACAGAAGATACTGTTACATAACATGGCACTATTTCTTCTATTTAATAGCCTATGTCGACAGCCTTTACTGCTAATAATTCTACTCTCTTTCCGAAGCCTTTAGTTCTGCACCAACTAGGCAATAGGTGTGAGGAAAGAACTCTGCAGTCTTTCTTATGAAGAAAAACTCCTACAGTCTTCCTTAAAAAGATAAAAGCCTTCCTGTTAGCTTAACTGGTAGAGCATTGTGTTAACACCGCAAAGGTTGTGGGTTCGATCCCAGGGGAATGCAAGTCCTGATAAAAACGTGTACCTTGAATTCACTGTAAGTCGCTTTGGA
Organism: Yasuhikotakia modesta; assembly: GCA_036877545.1. NCBI lineage: Eukaryota > Metazoa > Chordata > Actinopteri > Cypriniformes > Botiidae > Yasuhikotakia > Yasuhikotakia modesta. Next base: position 44,210 of record JBAJNP010002165.1, read on the forward strand.
TAAAAGCATCTGCCAAATGACTAAATGTAAAATAAACTCCAAAGCTGCAGGGATGAAAGAGTAAAAAGGTTTCAAAAGGTATCATCCTAGCAGTAGCTACCCCAGAGACAGCAGAGACCGCTGCTCTTTCCCCTGAGGCAGCCAAGCCTGTTGCAGCTTCCACTCAGCCGAGGGTGTTCCTCACAGTCCTGAAGCTTATCTAACTCTATCCCAGCCTCCCAGTCCCAGAGAACCATAACATAAATTTATGCTGTAATAGCCTGTTTGCCTCGATATCTTATGCTAACCCTGGTGCTAATCATTTCCATTGTACTTTTAATGTTAGAAGTTTTTAAAACATTATATAATCTCTATGTTTTATGTGGCTTACCTGTTGTGTATTGTTTGGTGTGTATGGAAGCATGGTGGACACATGAAACATAATCTCATAATCCTGGTAGCGAGTATACAGAGAATGTGTACCTGTGGAATCCGCTGCAAACACATTGAACAAATTGATTATTTATAGTTGTTAATAGTGTTTATTACATACATATGTAAGATGCATGGCATTCTATTATTGTAATAATATACTGTAATAATATTATAACTTGCTGCAGTTATATAAAACTTATGATCTATTTGTTGAGTTGTTCTCTCACTCTTGGTGTCTAGTTGAGCTCTGTATTTCTCCCAACCCTTCAGTCTCACTCTGTCTCCTAGAAGGTCCAGAAATTCATCAAACGCCAGTCCAGCACTCTCATTGTTGTACATGTCCTCCTCAGTACTCTGCCCTGCTCGGCAGTACATAACCCCTACTTTACGCTGAAAATTCAGCTTTTCACACACACACACAGACACACACACACACAGGTTAAATTAACGCCTCTATTTTTTCACACCTTAATTGCTCTTTATTCTACTGGGTATACTCTGCATTCATAATTTTGAAACTAAATTGTTTTCAATTTAGTCAGCTGTTTTTTTCTAATGCTTGTTGCTTTAGTATTTGTTGTGGACATAATAGTGAACTTTAAATTCCAGACTGCCAGTACAGCAGAACTACAGAAACTGCCTCATCAAAAAAATCTTGCTCACCCCTTGCTCGTCCAGTTTCAGGAGTGTATCTCTGACTTTAGGGGATGTGGAGGCCAATCTGAGACAATGTAGGTTGAGATCTGGCAAAATGAACTCTAGCAATCTCTTTGGTGAAAGGCCACGTGGTGTGGTGTGTCGTGCTGCAGAGGGAACAGACTCCTCCAGAATTGAACCACGTAGAGTCTTTAGCTACAGGGAATTAGACAAAAGCACTCTAAAAAAGCACTGTAAAAGACATAATGCAAATTTAAAACTAATTTAATAATTTGTTTAATAATTGTATTTCCGCAAGTTTAAAGGTCTTTTGTTTTAAATCACTTATTATTCATCATCAGTTTAGTCAACTTCAAATTCACAAATCTATAACAATCTTAGCATCCAATCTTAGTTTTTAGTAATACACATTTTATAATGAACAATAAAGTTTGAAATAATACCACATATTCTGTAGTGTGTTTTCAATTTTACAAATTTTTGTAAAAAAAAAAAAATTAAATGAAACATCAACAAAATATTTTGAAAGAGCTAAACCAAATAGATAGTTTACAGGGAACGTGACAATCACTGTATGTCTAAAATGTCTTGTGTTGTGTTAGAAGATAAGCACTACTGTGTGATTTTACTGTGGATGATTCTTTACTCAAGCCATGCACTTGAACAGGTCAAAATGGCTCCACTTCGTAAAAAACGCATGTATATAGCACACTTGAAATTGTGCTTAATTATTTCAAGTCAAGTCAAGTGAGCTTTATTGTCATTTCAACATATACAGCTGTTGCAATACATATTGAAACGAAACAATGTTTCTCCAGGACCTGGTGCTACACAGAACAAAACATAGAGGCACGAAATACAACAAGGGCTACAGGGCATTACACAGCATTAAACAACAATGTTAAACAACATTAAACATTAGACGACAGTAAACATTAAGCGACAATACAGAAAACAAGTGCAACACATTAAACAGCAAAGCGCAGAGTAAGGTGCAGATTAAAGTGCAGATTCCGGTGAAGTGACGGTGCAAAAAAAATTAAAAACAGTACATAAGTGCAAATTAAAAACAGTACATGGGCATTAAAAGAGAAAGTGGCTGTGCATTGTAAACATCTGACTTACACGATAGACAGCATTAACCTTATGGATTTTACACACCATGTCCATGTATACAATTCAGTTCCTATTGTTGAGGAGCCTGATGGCTTGTGGGTAGAAGCTGTTTGACAGTCTGGTGGTGTGGGCCCGAATGCTTCGGTACCGTTTCCCAGATGGCAGGAGGGTGAAGAGTGTGAGGGATGTGTGGGGTCATCCACAATGCTTGTGGCTTTGCGGGTGCAGTGTGTGGTGTAAATGTCCATCAGAGGGGTTAAAGAGATTCCGATGACCTTCTCAGCTGTCCTCACTATCCGCTGTAGGGTCTTGTGGTCGGTGACGGTGTAGTTCCCAAACCAGACAGTGATGCAGCTGCTCAGGATGTTCTCAATAGTCCCTCTGTAGGACGTGGTAAGAATGGGGGAGGGAGATGTGCTTTCCTCAGCCTTTGCAGAAAGTAAAGGCGCTGCTGGGCTTTCCTGCTGATCTGATTAGTGTTGAGAGTCCAGGTGAGGTTCTCCTCCAGATGAACACCAAGGAATTTAGTGCTCTTGACGATCTCCACGGAGGATCTGTCGATGGTAAGTGGAGGATGTTCACTCGGCGCTCTCCTGAAGTCAACAATCATCTCCTTGGTCTTTTCAACGTTAAGAGACAGGTTGTTGGCTTCACACCATGCAGTAAGCTGTTGCACCTCCTCTCTGTACGCTGACTCGTCGTTCTTGCTGATGAGACCCACCACGGTCGTGTCATCGGCGAACTTGATAATGTGATTCAAGCTGTGCATCACTGCACAGTCGTGAGTCAGCAGTGTGAACAGCAGGGGACTGAGGACGAAGCCCTGGGGGGCCCCGGTGCTCAATGTGGTGGTGCTGGAGATGCTGTTCCCTATTCGGACTGACTGTGGTCTCCCGGTCAGAAAGTCCAGAATCCAGTTGCAGAGAGAAGTATTTAGTCCAAGGCTTAACTTATCCATAAGGTGCTGAGGGATGATGGTGTTTAATGCTGGTCTGAAGTCGATAAACAGCATTCGAACGTAAGCATCCTTGTTTTCCAGGTGTGTGAGGGCCAGGTGAATGGTTGTGGAGATTGCGTCGTCTGTGGAGCGATTTGGATGGTACGCAAACTGTAGCGGGTCCAGTGTGGGTGGTAGCTGTGTTTGGTTTGTGCCTCATGACGAGCCTCTCGAAGCATTTCTTCACGATGGGTGTGAGTGTGATGGGACGGTAGTCGTTAAGGCAGGAGACTGATGACTTCTTCGGCACGGGGACGATGGTGGTTGCTTTGAGGCATGTCAGAACAACGGTGCTGCTCAGAGAGTCTGTCAGCTGTTCTGCACATATTCTGAGCACTTTACCAGGGATTTTGTCTGGTCCAGCAGACTTTCGTGGGTTGACTCTGTGTAGTGTTTGCCTCACATCAGCAGCAGTTAGACAGAGTACCTGGTCGTCGAGTGGAGGGATGGTCTTCCTCACTGTGACGTTGTTCTGTGCCTCGAACCGAGCTTAGAAGTCATTTAGCGCATCTGGGAGGGAGAGGTCACTGCTACAGACAGGTGGTGTTGTCTTGTAGTTGGTGATCGTCTTAATGCCCTGCCACATGTGCCGAATTATACAAATACCATACATTTTGTCTATTGTAAATATGTTTAACATAAACATGCATAAATATGTATGTTTCATCTGTTTTTGTTTGTTTTTTTTACCAAATTTTGAAAATGTAAAATAAAACATTTTCTCATTTAATCACCCTTGTGCTATTCTTAACAGTTATTTTATCTTTTGACACCAAAGGAAATAATTTAAAGGTTTTCTTTACTTGTTATACTTTCAAAGAAGTCAGCTAGCTCTAGAACTTTAGAGATGCTATTTAATCACAAATAAGTTCATGCACATATAGTTTAAATCAAATATGGTGAAAAAAGAAAGTGACAGTGTCAAGTTTTGTCAAATATGGTTACCCATACTTGAAATGTGACTTCTGACTTTGACCCATCACAAGTGGGAGTGAATACACACAGAGAAGTGGGCAGCTATCACTGCAGCACCCGAGAAGCAATCAGGGGTTAGATGTCTTGCTCAAGGGCATTTAAGTTGCTACCTGTTGGCGCTGAAATCAATCAGGCTACCTAATGATTACAAGCCTGACTCACTAACCAGTAGACCACTACTGCCCCTTTAATTGATGTGGTGACGCATTAATACCGTAACTCTCATTTGAGGTTAATGGAATGCTGCCATATTTTATTTGGACTGATTAGAGTTTAAAAAGTGCAATATAATTAAAATTGAACTTATTTTGCATGTCTCTCTTTGGACATAGAGGTGTAAAATATCTATTCTAAGACACAGACAAAGTCTTAGAATCACTTAGCAGCTTGCCAGCATTACACCACCAGACCTAGCAACATAGGTCAGGTGTTTTGTGCGACTACATTGGCACTTAACACTCTCCATCAAGGAATAAGTATTACAACAATAACTTTTTTGTAATTTTTTTACATTTATTTGATTTACTGAAATTTATTTGATTCACTGAAATTTGGTATGAATCATCATAGAGTTATGGAATCAACATAATTACTCCTAGCAGCCATGTTGCAAGCTCCATGTCAACTGCAGTTTTTCGTATGTTTTCTTTGCTTTTGTTGTCATTCTGTTGATTTATTTGTTTGATGTAGTTAGTGTAACTCTTTATGACAGACAAACTCTTTTAAACACACTCCATTAAATCATTCTGCTCACCAGACCTGGAATTTCATATGTTTCTGTGAAGACCATTCTGGCTGCCGAGGGAATTCACAGCGATTATCATCACATTCCCCCTCAAGCCAACATAGACCAGGCACTCAAAGAACTGTATGGGAATATAAGTGAGCAAGAAACCACACACCCAGAAGCGGCATTTATTGTTATGTGGGATTTTAACAAAGCCACCTTCAGAACAATAGCTCCAAAATACTTTCAACACATTAGCACTAACACATGTGGTGATTGTGTACTTGACCACTAGTGGGTCCAGTACACGATGAGCTACTCTCCTTTCCAGGATGCATACAAATTCCTTCCATACCCTCCTTTGGGCAAATCGGATCACTCTTCTGTGCTTACAGGCAGAAACTAGAAGGGGAAGCACCCGCCCTCAGGACAATCCAGTGCTGGTCAGATCAATCAGATGCTATACTACAGGACTGTTATGATCACGTGGACTGGGACATGTTCCGGCTGCGTCTGATGATGACATAGAGGCGTACTCACACAATAACATTTCATCAGGAAGTTTATAGGTAGTGCCGACAAAAACAATCCGCCTCTACCCCAACCAAAAACCATGATGTGCGAGCAGGCTTGTCAGCACCAGCATCTGCTTTTAAATCCAGTAACCCTGGCGATCTCAAACAAGCCAGTTACAATCTTAGGAAATAAAAAATGCTAAACCACAATACAAAAACTGTCGAAGAACAGTTTAATAATTGTCTTCCTGTTAGCTCAACTGGTAGAGCATTGCGTTAACACTGCAAAGGTTGTGGGTTAGATCCCAGGAGAGGGCTTGTCCTGATTAAAAAAAATTTCACTTTGGATAAAAGTGTCTGCCAAATGAATAAATGTAAATGTTAATAATAATAACACAACAGGGAATAAACTACTGTGAACATCGCCGCCTCTCAACCGGACAAGCTTAATCATTTTTATGCTCGCTTTGAGGCCCATAACAACACCACCCACACAGAGAGTGCTCCCTTGGATGTTCCAGAAGAGACAATTGCACTTTCTGTCACCATTGCGGATGTAACCTAATCCTTTCAATGGGTGAATTTCCGCAAAGCTGCGGGTCCTGATGGCATCCCAGGCCTTGTGGCACTGCAAATGGCAGCCACGGCACGGAGCTCTGCAATTCTTCTGTTGTTTTTGTTTATTTGTTCTGTGTTTAGCCACTCTTCACCTATTAGTTTTACCAGGGACAAACTCCTTAACATCCAGCAACACCTACCAAACAATATTTACCTGGTTTTTGACTATTCAGACACGCACTCAGATACCGATGAGGGAAACGCGCTGGCGCGCTGGTTCAAACTGCGCTACCGAGCATTCATCTCGTGAATGTCTGATCCCTCCCTAACAAAACGGATGAACTTCTCCTTAACCGCATCAACAGGGGTTTTGCAAACTCTGCCGCACTGTGCTTCACTGAAACCTGGCTGAGTGAGGCTATTCCGGACACCGCGCTTCATCTGCCGGGCTTCCAGCTGTTCAGAGACGACCGCAGCATAGAGTTAACGGGGAAAACGAGAGGTGGTGGATTGTGTTTCTGCATTAACGAAAGTTGGTGTTCAGATGTAACAACGCTGAAGAAGATATGCTGCTCTAATTTAGAGGCACTCTCCATAAACTGAAAACCTTTCTACTCACCGTTCTCTAAGATTTTAACAAGGCAAATCTCACCCGCGAACTGCCAAAATACCGACAGCAAGTCACATGTCCCACCAGAGTCGGTAACATATTGGATCACTGTTACACCACAATAAGGAATGCATATCACTCTGTTCCACGTGCAGCTTTGTGACTCTCCAATCACTGTCTTGTTCATCTTATTCTGTCCTACAGGCAGAAACTGAAAACAGCTAAACCTCTAATAAGGTCTATGAAAATATGGACTAACGAAGCAAAGCAGGATTTACAAGCCTGTTTTGATTGTACAGACTGGGGTGTTTTTGAAGCTGCAGCCACCAACTTGGACAAGCTCACAGATACT